>VZRX01020030.1:0-36644 GCA_013398075.1 Notiomystis cincta
AGCGAAGCGCGCACAGCGAATGGCGGCGCGGCGGGACTGAGGGGGTGAAGGGCGCGCCGAGCTCACCCCAGGGCCCAGGGCCACACGGCAAACAGCAGAGCACTCAGTGCCGCGGCCACGCTTTCCTTAAACACCCCCGCCACAGCGAATCCGCCACACTTGGGCAGCCCGTGCTGCAGGAGGGGAGGCTGAGGGGAGGGGGCACCGTGTGGGGCCGGGCTGTGCTCGCAGGGAGCGAGAGGACGGGGAGCCGCGGAATCCCAGGATGTGCTGTGCTAAACACGTACTGTGCTGGTGGCTTCCGCGGGTGTCGAGTGGATGTTAAGTGTTGTGGGCTTTTGTCAAAGCGGTTTTGCTCTTGTGGTCAGTGGGAGCTGATGTTGGCTTTTACTGGTGTAGATTGTGAAAGGATTGAGAAGGAGGTGTCTTTACAAACAAACTGTGCGGCTGTGGTAGATAAAGCCAGATATGGAGAGGTGAAAGAAGCAAGGGGGGGAACCATAAATTCCATAGGAATTCCACTAATTGACACTCACTCAAACTGTAAATCCCTGGATTTAGAGAAAAGTACAGAGACACAAGGAAAAAGAAGAAAAGGGGAGTACATAGTAGAAGGGTATCTTAGGCATTTAGGGAAGTCTGTACCTCTCAAGTACCTCGGCCGATGGGGAAAGAGAGAGGGAAATATGGTTGGGAAATTGGGATAAGAAGGGGTCTGCATCCTCCAAAAATTGGAGAGACGCCAGGGGAAATGCCCCATGGCCTCTCCCTTTATTTGAATAAAGTGACAGGACTCTTGTGTCTCCTTTTTGGACATAAACCTGTGTTGTGTGTGGGTTATTTCCCTGACACCCTGCAGAGCCCTGTGCTGGACGCTGTGAAAGGCCGGACAGAGGACACAGAGGAGTCCTGCAGGAGTCACCTGTACTGGGGGAAAGGCAGAGAGTGCCCTAGGCTGTACCCCAGTGAGGTCTCTCGCCAGAGTTTGGAGGATGCAGCCTCCTTTTCTCCCGAACTGCTGCCTGCATGTTGCCCTCCTCCTTTGCCCAGTGCTGATGTCCTAGGAAGGTGCAGCTTCCCCGAGCCGCCTGCTCCGTATCCTCATTTCATCAAGCATTGTACAGCCATTAAAACGAGCTCGAAGCCCAGCCTGGGCAGAGATCTTCGTCTTCACAAGTCTGTTAAGCCTGGGCATTGTCTCCTACAGTTCACAAGTTCAGACTGTGCTTGGCTCTGCAGCAAACTTACACGTCTTGATGTTCTTGAAGCACCTCCAGCCATTCCTCCAGACCGAGTTCTTTGTGACATTGACACCCAAGTCTCGGGGGCGCCGGGGAGGGGAGAGGGAGAGCCCGAGGCAGTGGGAGAGAGGAGAAGGGAGGTGAGGGAGGACCCGGGGTAGCGGGGGAGAAGAGAGGGAGGGCCCGAGGCGGTGGGGAACAGGTGAGGGAGAGCCCGAGGCAGTGGGAGACAGGAGAGGAAGGGCCCGAGGCGGTGGGGAGAGGAGAGGAAAGGCCCGAGGCCGTGCGGNCTCTCCAGCTCCAGCTGCTCTCTGGGCTGGCTGGACACGGCAGGGAATGCATGACCAGTGCCGAGCCCTGGCACTGGGACATTCCCACCCACAGGAGTTAGGAAGCCCTTTGGTATTAGGAAAAGTAGGTTTCCCAGGAGTCTTCTCCACCCCCAGCTGAAGTTTTTCAAATAGTTCAAGTTTAGGTCTTTTAGGCATAAGCTTTCCAGTCCTGCTCTCACCCCCTACTTGAAACTGGGAAGAGTAGTCCTGTTCAATAAAGTTCATGTTTTCTGTACATTGCTGTGTTTGCTTCCTGTTACCTGTGAGTTGGAGGAACACAGCAATGGATGGCTTTGCACAAGGGCTTCAGAGCACCAGTAAAGTCGAGTCTGAGTGTCCCAGCAGGATGTGAAACAGTATTGAGGGCAGCTGGAAGTCAGCTGTGGGCAATATTCTCTTGCCTTCATGTTCCAAAGGAGGGAGGGGAGGGACAGGAGCATCCCTGGGTGCTCAGGCAGACACACAGAATTGCTGGGCTGCAGAAGCCAGCTGAGGCCAACAAACACGGTTTCTGCAGCCTCTCAGCTCCCAGCCCCATCTGATGGAGACTGATCCTGGCAGCAGCTTTGGAATAAACTTAGCAGAGGGTGTTGATGCCCCGAGTTTGCCCCTGCAGACATAACCCACAGCAGAGTTCATGCTGATGCATCAAGGAAGAGCAGCATGAGGGTTTCTGTGCTGACACTGGTGATGTCCAGTGGGGAGAGGAACGGGAGCTGTGACCACAGATCTCTGCAGGAACTCTGGATGGAGCAGCCACAACTGGCAGGGTCATCTGTATCTCAGGGTGAGCTGAAAATCATCCACATGTCAGGCTGATCTATGGATGGCTGAGGAATTTTGCAGAGCAGTTCCCAGTTTTTCACTTCTAACTGCCCAAGCTTGGAAAACACAGGGACATGGACTCTGTAGTGAGCAATACTCATGCACGTGATTGAAAAAGCAATCAAAATCAAGGAAAGAACAATAAATCCTGAAAGAATAAATCCTGAAATGAAGCAGTTACATTAGGAAATAGGAGATGTGTTTAGAGACTGGATTTCTTATGCCAGAAAGCCATGAGACAGCAAACCTTGAATAATTCAGCAGTTCAAGAATGTATCAGCAATCCTGCTTGTTCAGGAGGAAGAAGGAAGAAACCTTTCCCCTGCTCTGCTCTGAGTTACACTCACTGTGGATGAACTGTGTGGGGGAAAGCCAAAGCTGCAGAATAAATAAAATAAATTCCACAGCTGAGATAAACACTCCACTGAGACGCTAAGTAAATATAATTAATATTTATATATCAATGTGAGGCAGCACAGAGGTGCTGCAGGTGAGGTGGATACAGCTTTGAACTCAAAGGGACCCAGAGAGGAGCAGCCTTTGTGGCAGGAGCTCAGACTCCATCCATGAAGGATAAACTTTTCTCCCTGCCCATTTCCCTGAAGGAAAACACACCTCTGCTTATTCCCTAGCACATGAACTCACCTCCATGGAAACATCTCCCCCTTCCACAGTCCACACCTGAGCAGTTGGGGTTTTTTCTCCTCTTCATTACTTCAGAAGTGGAAATTTTCTTGGAAAGGGAAGGAAACTGGCAATTTTGGTGCAGGTTTCTGTGGCCATGGGTGAGGCATCAGCTGGGACTGCAGGCCTTGAGTACAGAACTGGTCAGGTTCTCAACATATAAATAATCAGCTTTATTCATCCTTCCCTATGGTGGCCCTTTCAGCCATCAGACATCTTGTTGCAGATGAAATGGTGATTGGGGGTGTTTCTGTTTGGTTTTGGGGTGGGATTTTTGCAATATATATATTTTCTCATTCTTCAAGTTCTACTGTTCTTTCCCCAGAGGTGTTGAAGGTTTTTTCCTCGCAGAGCTTGGCACTAAAGCTTCTATCACCTATTTTTAAGTCAAATTCTCACATCCCTGCGTTGCCCTACCTGGCAGATAGACTTAAAACAATTTTTCCCTCTCTAGTAACAAGGCTTTGTGAGGAGCTGCTGCTGCTTCATGAGATTCCCATGGGTTTCTTGGGATCAGGCCCACCTGGACCACACGCCCCAAGGGTCAGGATGGTATTTTACAGCTTTGGCTTTCCCCAGGGTTATAAACATCACCCTCCAAGGGCTGCAGCCCCTCTGCTTTTGTCTGGGCTGGGACATAAATGTGCTGTTGAAAACATGATCAAGTAAAAACACAAGTGATTTTTAACCTCATTTCTCTAATGCTTTTTAAATTGGGAATTAAAAAAAAAAAATTGAGCAGACATTCTTCAGATTCTTGAAGCACAAAAATCAGAAAACACTCATCTGTGCCTGCCCTGTTGCAGGAAAAAATGGGTAAGAACCCCTCAGGCTTCTTTTGCATCCCAGGAAAATCCTGCTGTGAAGCTGCTGTACACTGCAATATACTCTAAGTCACCTTCCAAAACAAAAATTAAATGAGTGTGGTGGTGATGGTGGAGAAAATCCATCGTGTTTCTGCTGGGTTGTTCCCCAGCTCACCTGTTAGATAAGTTTTAGCTTCACAAATTGCTTGGAAGGGTGGGAAGGGAATCTGCCAGATTGTGTGCTCAGAGAAGGGCTGGTGCAAAAAAAACCCACCCCAAAACAGGCAGGGTAGGAAGTGGTGAGGTTTTCATTTGCCTGGCTCATGGAATTGCACTGACACTTCACGCTCAGCTTTTTGCACCATTTTTGCCTTTTACTTCCAAGTTGGGCACCGATTTTTGCCCTTCCAATCAGAGCCTCCCTTATTTCCCATCCGGAACATTAATTTTCACCTGAATTCTGTTTTCATGCCTGGGCTGCTGCCTTATCCACAGGATCTGAGGCTTCTGCCTGCTGCTGGGCTGGCTCAGCTTGCAGGCTTCTCGGTCTTTTGAAGAGTTTCATGAGCAAACTCTTTCCTTTCCTCTTTATTTGACAGGAACCTCAGCACCCCAGAGGTGTGGAAAGGAAAAGAACCCTCCCAGGAGGAGGGGAATCGCCGGGGCAGGGCTGGGGGAAGTGAAGAGCTCTTTGTGCCGGGAATTGAAGGTGTGGGGAAGGGAAATACGCAGGAATGTCACGTTCCCTGTAATTACAGTGCTCAGCAGCTCTCCCTGCTAATGAGCTGGCATTAGAGGAGAGCTGCGTGCCCAGGATAAGCCGCAGCCCATGGATCAAACACCGGGGTAATAAATCAACAGCTGCCCTTTGGTCCTCAGCAGCTGAGCAGGAGAAGCTACTTAGGATGAAGAAACACCTCCGAGCAGGGAGATTTCCAGATCCATCTCGTGTCTGACAGGTCAGCAGAGGAGATTGGCTCCTCATTTATAGTCAGTGAAAACAAAACCATACACCCAGCCTCCAAAGTGCCATTTGACCCACTCAAAGCCAGCACTAAGTGCTGATTTCCCAAACTCTGCCTAATTCCTGGGGGTCCAGTCTCAGGTGGCACAGCAGAATTTGATTTAAAGCCAGCACAGCCCTCCCAGTGAGCCTGGGAGCTGCAAGTCCAGATCATCATCACCACAAGGCACAGGGGATCCAAAAATCCTTGTTTTCTCATCAAATATCCCAACTTGGAAGAGACCCATAATGATCATGAGATGCTTTGGTTTGTTTTTCACCAGCATTTTGGCCCCTGGACTACCTGGAGGGAAAGGCACAGAGAATAACCAGGGTGACAAGGACAAGGAAGGACAGGTTTGGAAGGCCACTGTCACAGTCACCCAATTTTACCCTTTTTGATAAGAATCACCAAAAAAACGCTGCTCATGAATGAGGAGACACGAGCCCTGCTCAGCAGAAGGGTGAAACAAACCCTCCTGGGCCCCCTCTTCTCCAAACTTGGCACAACCTCTTTATTAACTCACTGCAGCCACAGAATCATGAAGGCTGGGAAAACCCTCCAAGATCACAGAGTCCAACCATTCCCAGCACTGCCAAGGCCACCACTGACCCAGGTCCCCAAGTGCCACATCCACTGCATTCAAACAGGCTTAGGTACCATTCCAGAGGATTTCCCTCTGTAGTTAAATATTTTATATTCACAATGATTGAGTATAGTCAGCATTTGGGCACTGCCATCAAAAGCAGGGACACAAATGGCTGGAAATGAGAGCTCTTCCAGGATTATCCCAAATACTCTTTCTGTCCCTGTCCTGGCAGAATCCTGTGATCTCAGCAGCAGAATTAAGTGTTGCTGTGTCCAAAGGTGAGAGGAGCTGGATCATGTCCAGAGCTCCTGAAAACAGGTTTGTGAGAAGGAAAGGTTTGGAGGGGAGCTTTGGGCAGGGGGACAGGGGGATCGCTGGGCTGACACTGCACAAACCCTGACCTGCAGGCACTGGTGCTGAGCCCTCCTGTGGAACACCACTCCCAGCCAAGCCAGGGGATCCCTGAATCCAGCTTCATCTCCTGGCAGGATCCCAGAGCAAGCCAGGCACGGTCACGGCGAGAGGGAAGCGACAGCAGGGCTGGACCTCAGCTGGAAATACCCAACCTCCTTGGAACCACCTTTTCCTGGTGCAAAACCACTCTCTGCTGTGCAGCTGAGCCCAGGGGAAGCCTTTCCTCCTGGAGGAACCCAGCATCACTCCAGCAGCTACCTGTGCTTTGTCACCTGCCTGTGCCTGCTGGAGGGAGACCTTACAACCTCAAGGCCAACGCTGTTGCACTGCAGTTCTTATGGGATCTGAGGAATTATTATCCCCCTCAGTCAGGTAATGAGGATCTTGGGCTCCCTGGGCAGGAGAGAGATTTTCTCTGCAGACTGGGTGCCTTCATCATTTGTTAAGCTGTTGGAAAATGTGTGGTCACATCAGAAGAGCACCCCTGATGAGGATGTCTGAGTGTCTTTATGAGCAGAGCTGACATCATTTCAGCCAGAAATCTCTCCTGACTTGACCTCCAGAAAATATATCACTCTGCCAGCACTCCCAGCACCCAGCCTAAGGTTTCACTAACTCAAAGAGAAGTGAATAGTCCTCAGAAGCTCATCCAAAGCCTATTTGGGCTGGTCTCCAGGACGGGGAGGCTGCAGAGCAGGAGTTGGGGTGATGTCTGCCTGCAGCTCATCAGTAAATGGGTTTGATAACACCGCCCTCTGAGCAAGTCCCTGGAGCTGGCTGTGTCCAGGAGAAGGAGCCCAGATTCTGAGAGCTAAAAAATTCTCAGTTCTATGGGGAAGACAGAAGCTGCTGAGGCAGGAGGTGTGTGGGCCACACTGCTGCTCCCAGAGAGCTTCCCTGCAACAGCAGGAGTGGATGTGGAAGGAGCAATAACCAGGGACTACAGAGCCTCAGATGTGTACTGATCAATGGGCTCTTTTGCCATCAGAAGGGAAGTCACACACAGGCAGCACTGGCAGACACAAAAATCCAACAGGTTTTTCAGCCCAGCTCGTGGCATTATTGACACCTTTAGATACAACCCAACCCCCCATTTTTGTGAAGATTTTGTAAATGTGCAGAAATCTGATGCCAGGAAGAGCCCAAGGTGGGGAGGCCCTGGCACAGGGTGCCCAGAGAAGCTGTGGCTGCCCCTGGATCCCTGGCAGTGTCCAAGGCCAGGCTGGATGGGGCTTGGAGCCACCTGGGACAGTGGAAGGTGTCCCTGCCATGGCAGGGGATGAGACTGGATGGGCTTTAAGGTCTTTTCACAGCCAAACCATTCCATGATTCTGTGATTCTCATCTGGGCCCCCCATGGGAGCTGTGTTTGAGCAGGGGAGCATCTCCCTGCAAACACCTCGAGGAGCAGCAGCTGCTCCACCAAGCCCAGGTGCTGCCCAGCCCCAGATCCTCCTGCTCCAGCAGCCAATTGAGAAGCTCCTGCAGGAACACGTGCAAGGAACTGCTAAGAGTTGGGAAAGTTGTTTTTTCACTGCATTTTCCCCAAAGTGAGGGAGAGGGAGCTTTCCCAGCAAGCATCTTGTGGCCCAGCACTGTGCCTGGGGCTGTCAGCTCCCAAACCTGGGGGCTCTGGGTGAGTCCCAAATCACCCAAACACTGCTGGAGGAGACACATCCTGACATCTCCTGTGGTAGCTGGGCTTCCAGCATCGTCACCACCTGGAGCATCCTGCCTCAAGACAGCACAGGACCTCCAGTCTCAGAGCCTCCTTTCCCAGCTCTAAGGCAGGTTTTGTACCATGAGAGGCGTTGGCAGCCTCGGGGGGAGATTCTCTGGAGCTCTTTCAGGCCCTCTGGCAAGAGGGAACTGCAGAGCACATCTCTCACCTGGCAGGCCCGAGTGACTTGAACACTCTGCTGAGCACAACGCAGCAGTGCCAGGGTGAAAACACATTTTCATCCATCACACCATCCCAGAAGGTGGCAAACATCCAACTCTTGGGACAGCTGGAAGGATGGGAAGGATCCAGAACCCAGGGAAGAACAAGGCAACTTGTTGGTTTCACAAAAGAGGACGTGAAAGGAATGGAAAACACCTCTGTTCTCAGAGCAGCTGCAGGGCAGCCCAGGTTCTCCTGGCACAGACCCTCAGGGCTCGCTCCCCTCCTCTCCTCTGCTTCCCCACGGTGGGCAGAGATGCCCCTGGGCTAGGAGGAGCGAGGGCTCAGCCTCACCCTCGGGACAGAGCCCAGTGACTCTCGGGGACTGCAGACAGCAAAGCAGATCTGCCTGCTGGCCCTGGCAATCCTGGGGACCACCAAGCACTGCCACCACACCCCTGAGGAGCACATGGGCAGCTGCTGGGAGGCTCTGATGGAGATGTTCCTTAGTAATTCCACCTGGGGTTAACCCTGACCCTGCCCGGCTTGATGGTGATTAGGCTAAATGACAATTAGCAGTGTTTTCACCTGGAGGGGGTCAGCAGGGACAGCTTCCACTATCCCAGGCTGCTCCAAGCCCCATCCAGCCTGGCCTTGGACACTGCCAGGGATCCAGGGGCAGCCACAGCTTCTCTGGGCACCCTGTGCCAGGGCCTCCCCACCCTCACAGGGAACAATTCCTTCCCAATATCCCATCCATCCCTGCCCTCTGGCACTGGGAAGCCATTCCCTGTGTCCTGTCCCTCCATCCCTTGTTCCCAGTCCCTCTCCAGCTCTCCTGGAGCCCCTTTAGGCCCTGGAAGGGGCTCTGAGCTCTCCCTGGAGCCTTCTCCTCTGCAGGTGAACACCCCCAGCTCTCCCAGCCTGGCTCCAGAGCAGAGGGGCTCCAGCCCTTGGAGCATCTCTGTGGCCTCCTCTGGCCTCACGCCAGCAGCTCCAGCCAGGTTTTCTTGTGCTGTGGCCCCAGAATTAGTAATAGAAGTTGTAACCAGGCTCCTACCAGGCAGGGAGGAAATAAAAGCTGCATCCTTTTATCTGCTCCTTGAATTCCTGCTGCCGGGGTTATCCGAACCCGCCTTTGGAATGTGGATGCTGCTCTACCTGCCAGGGCTTTCCGTAAAGAGGGGAAGCACAGGATGGGGACAAAGAGTCCAGCCCCGGGGCAAGATGTGAGTAGAGATGTGAATTTCAGAGGAGCTCTTGATCTCATCGTTTAAACCTTCCGGCTTGAATTAGGCGAGAATCCACACGGAGACCGAAGAGACCCGGTCAGCTTCGAGTCCAGGCTGGCATCCCGAGTGCCCGGGGCTCGCTGGAGGGACGGAGCTGCTGAGGGCTCTGGGAAAGTGCCAGATCCGATGGTGCCTCTCAGAGCTGGGCGCGCTCATCCATCACGGGAATGCGCCGGAGCGCCGGCTTGGGAGTGACCTTTGCGGGGTGATGGAGCGGGTCCCTGGCTGTCATCGCCCCCGGGGATGGAAACGAGCTGGAAGTGGCGTGGAATCTGCAAACACCGCCCAAACCCCCAAGCTCAGAGCTCCAGGTCTCATCTAACCCTGCAAGGTGCTGGCTGGGGGCACCCTCCAGGTGCATCTTATAGGGTGTGACTGGCAAACGTCTTCCCTTTTCACTCAACCCAGCATCTCTCCTTGTCGCTCCTGTGTCACTCAGTATCTCTCGAAAGCAGCGTTTTTCAGGAATAAATGTCCAAGCAGATGATTCCCTACCAAATCCCCCGGCGGGTCGTTCCTGGGTGTTTGGCTGAGTTCTGGCTACGCACAGCTTGACAAGTCGTCAATCCCTTTGTAATCGAGGTGGAGCAGACTGTGGCCATCAAGGGTGAGCCCGAGCACATAATGGAGCGTTCAACATTAGATTTCTCCTGGTCTTTCCAGGGGTGAGCCCCAAGGCAGGAATCCCCAGGGATGAGTTGGGACAGTGCCCCGCGGGGGTGCCGAGTGACTCGGTGTCCCCCAGGCGGTGATTTCGCTGTTGCTCCTTCTCAGGGCTCGCATCCACCCCGAATCTCTGCCCTCCAGAAAGAGGAGCCTGGGTAGAGCTCGGGGCCATTCCTCTCCTGCATCAGAGGGGTTCAAGCGAGACACAAATTTTGTTGGGATGCTTGGAACAGCTTCGGAAAAGAGCAAACTCCAGGGCAAACACCTCCACGCTCCTCCAGTTGCACACCTCATCGGGTTAGCAATTTCTAACAGCACCGTCTGCAAATATTAAAAATATTTAAAATGCTTTGTTTTTTAGGATTTTCACCGGCCTTTGGTGCCCCTGAGCTCCCCACGCGGTAGCAGCAGACGTGGCTCAGCCGCGGGGAGCCGTGTCCCTCCTGGGCATTCGCCTGCTGATGGATTTCTCTGCCTGATAAGGCTCCCACAGCCTTTTCCGGGCAGTTCGCTGAGTAACTGGGAGCTGGGATGTGTTGATGAGCGTTTCTGTTCTGTGAATTGCTTCTGGGTGGGGAACAAAGCACCCTAATTAGCAGAACCTGCGGTAATAGACACGGATTAATTCCCCCCATCGATAATGGATAGATAAAGTGGAAGCTGCCTTCAGGAGATGTTGCTGCTCCTAACAGTGCGAAGGGAAGTGGTTTAGCCCTGGGGGGTTCTCTGGCTGGGTGTCTATCCCATAGTGACCCTGCCTTTTCTCCCAGGGAGCAAGGGACAGAACCAGAGGAAACGGCCTCCAGTTGCACCAGAGGAGGTTTAAGTTGGGTATTGGGAAAATTTCTTCATTGGAAAAGTGACCAGGCACTGGAACAGGCAGCTGAGAGCAGTGGTGGAGTCACCATCCATGGAAGTGTTCCAAAACCTTGTAGATGTGTTTAGGGACATGGGTTAGTGGTGGAGCTGGCAGTGCTGACTCGTTGGACTCAGAGGGCTTTTCCAACCTAAACAATTCCATGATTCTCCCATGCAGAACACTGGAGGATGCTCCCCTGTCCTCTCCTCTCCTCTCCTCTCCCTGAACAGCTCTCAGGTTGCCCAGGGAGCTTCAATGCCTGAGACCATTCTGGGACAATTTTCCCAGCTCTGATGGTGAACATGGCCTTTAGTAAATAAATTTACCTGTGGTGTGTCCTCGGTGGCAGCTGTGTCCCAGGCCCACCCCGGCAGGACAGCAGCTGCTGGGGACTGGGCTGCTGTCCCAGCCCTCTCCTCGTGGCTCCAGCTGCCTCTGAGCACCCCTTGGATGGGGATCCAGCCCCGGCTGAGCCGTGAGCGCTGCAGTCGCTATGGAGACCCGCCTGAAATGCATCAATATGGAGAGGAACAGCTCGTTCCTCGTGTCCCAGTCAGGGGACATGGGAGAAAATCACATCCAGATGGGCCACAGCGGGACAATAACATCTGGAGTTTCGTGATTCCTCTCTAGGGAATGGCATCCACGTGCTGCAGCCCTGGGTTGTCCTCCAGATCCAGCATCCTGTTGGGATCAGCCCACCCTGTGCTTCTGTTGGATGGATTCACTCAGGGAGATCTGGGAATGGGGATCTGGCTGGAATCATCCTCTGTGAGTGCCCCAGGACCGTGTAACCATGGAATCATGGAATGGTTTGGGTTGGAAGGGAACTTAAAGCTCATCCAGTGCCACCTCTGCCATGGGCAGGGACACTTTTCCACTCTCCCAGGCTGATCCAAGTCCCATCCAACCTGGCCCTGGACACTGCCAGGGATCCAAGAGCAGCCACAGCTTCTCTGGGCACCCTGTGCCAGGGCCTCCCCACCCTCCCAGGGAACAATTCCTTCCCAATATCCCATCTATCCCTGCCCTCTGGCAGTGGGAAGCCATTCCCTGTGTCCTGTCCCTCCAGGCCCGTGTCTGAAGTTCATAATCTGTTAATGAACAAACACCCTGGTATTGGCTTAAGATGGGGGAGGCCCCTGAGGGCTCATTTTGCCCCCAGACAGCAAATCCTCACCCTGGGCTGCTCTGCCACCGGGTTATTTGTCACTTGGAATACCCAGACACTGCTCACATCACTGGAGCCACAGCTATGGCAGTGGCAGTTGAGGCAAACATCTGGGTTTTGCAAAATAAATGTTTTCTGTGCATCCAGTCATGGTATGAACCTCACCCTGCTGCAGGGCAGGGGCAGCACCAGCATTGCAGCACAGGGGGGAGCACAGCTGCACTGGGAGTGAGGTGGGGGCCTGGAAGGGCTGCACTGCTGGTAATTTGGGGGACCCCAGGGGACTCTCCCCCGCTCCACCGGTGGGAAAACCACCTTCCCCAGCCCTGCCCAGCACAGACCCCCTCCCTCTCCACTGCCAGCACGTGGGGAGGTGGGGAGGCAGCATGAGCAGGGCCACCAGGCTCATCCCTGCTGGAATCGGGGACCCGTGGATGTCACGGGCTGTGTCTGTCCTGTCCCCAGGGGAGGGTGGCCCCGCAGCCCGCCCTGCCTGCACGAGGGCTGTCACCACAGCCGGGGGGACACCGAGGGGTGAAGGAGCCCCGTGGCTCTCCCAGGGGTGTGTGATGGGAGGGACAGGGGCTCCGGGGGAGACTGAAGGACTCTGGATCCTCAGTCCAAACCGTGACCCAATGTGAAGGCTGGGCCCCCATCCGTGTCCCGCAGTGGGGCTGGACCTGGGCTCCTTTCCCTGTCCCTGGGATTCCACCAGCGACTCCCGAAGGGGCGGGACCTGGACCCCCACCCCCGTGTGATTCCCGGGGGGCTCCGTGGGTCCGTGTTGGAGCTCCGCGGGCGCGGGGGCAGCGGCGCCGGGACCCCCGAGTCCAACCGGGCGTCCGGAGCCCCGGGAGGCGGTGCCGCCCCCGAACTCCCCCCTAATCCCCCCCAAAACCCCCTCCCGTCGGGGCACGGCGCTGGCAGGAGGCGGCTCCGCCGCAGACGCCGCTCGGTCACCGCCGCGTTCACCTCGCGGAGCCGGGGCTGCCCCTGGCACCGGGAATACCGGGAGTACCGGGAACATTGGCAACAACGGGAACACTGGGGCTGCCAGAAGCACCGGCACAGCTGAGGCTGCCGGGAACACCGGGAACACCGGGACATCGGGACTGCCGGTCCCGCGGAGCCGGGTAAGCGGGCGGAGGAAGCGGCGGAGCCCCGGGACCCCCGCAGGCACCGAGCGGGACCGGCTGGAGACCCTCGTGAGAGAACAAACCGGGAGGTCCGTGCTGGAAGCGGGGAGCCGGGCTGGGGCCGTCCAGCCTGGAGCGGTGGGGAGCCCCGGGAGGAGCGGGGAGCCCCGGGGGTGGCTGAGCTGCTCCTCCCCCGAGCCCCCCGGCTGGGCTGGGAGCGGGCTCTGCAGGATCGGGGCGGGACGTGATGGGGCACAGCTGCTTTGGGGGTCCCAGCCTGGCCGGGGGTGGGGGCCCAGGGGACCCCAGAGAGGTCTCGCTGCCTCCTGTGCCTGCAGCCCCTTGCCGGGTCACCCAGCGGTGCCAGCCCCTGCTGGGTGGCAGCGCTGGCACCGGGGCTGTCACGGTGGCGTTGGCTCCCCTCGGGGCTGGCAGCGGTGGGTGGCAGCTGAGCAGGCTCATTCAAGACCTGTGATCCATTTACACCCTGGCTGCTCTGCCTGGTGCTCCTCGAGATTTTGGCTTCATCAAGGAAGTGACCCGGCGCTGCAGCAGCCCAGGACATGCCCAGGATCTTCTCTGTTGGCTTGGGAAGCACATCTCTGCCTTCAGGGGTGAGGGTGGCTGGCAGAGCCGAGCCGTCCCCACTCCTCCACCTCTCCCCCAGGATCTGGGTGCCCAGCCCAGCCTCAGACGCCCCCCGGCACTGGGAGCACTGGGCAGGCTGGGAGCAGCCATGAGGGACGTGCTTGGAGCTGGATCCCTGCGGAGCCTTGTCCAACTTGCCTGGATGTGCCTGTTCTCCTCTGTGCCGGTGAGGGCCGAGCTGGGGCCGGGGGGCAGCGGGGTTGGCACCTTTGACCCCTCCGAGGGGGCTCCACTCGGCTCCGTCCCGAGTTCCTGCCCAGCCCGAGGGTGTGGCAGCCGTTCACGGGGGGAATCAAAGTGCTGGGGGCTCTGACCCGGCCCTGGGCTTGCAGCACGGCGGGGCCAAGGTGCTGGAGAAGACCTTCGAGGAGTGGCTGCGGTACCGTGACGAGTGCCTGAGGAGGATGGCGAGCGAGCCCTACCCCGCAGGTACCCGGCTGTGCCCGGCTCGGGGGCAGACAGGGGGCACACGGAGCTGGGGTTTATCCCTGCTCCAGCATCCTCTGCTCTGCTCACCCAGGGGAGCCTCCACAGCTCGGATGGGATACCCAGGGCAGGGATACCCTGGGAGCTGAGGCTGGTGTGGGCAGCTGGGCTCATTTCAGGGTGGCATCAGCACCCTCGGCGGTGCTGGGATGGCAGGGCTGGATGTGGCTGTGCCACCAGCACCTGACCAGTGTCCTTCCCTGTCCTTGGAAGGGCTGTTCTGCAACAGGACCTTTGACATGTACGCCTGCTGGCCCGACGGGAGCCCCGGCACAGCCGTCAACGTCTCCTGCCCCTTCTACCTGCCCTGGTTTGAGAAAGGTGAGGATGCCCTTGTGCCATCCTGGAGCTGGAAGCCAGAGCTGAGCCTTGCTGGGCGTGGAGAGGCTCTCAGGGTTCCCCTCCTGCCGGCTGACAGGGGCAGGGGGACCCATGAGCACACCTGGGCTCAGGGGATGCCTGGGGCCCAGGGCAGAGCCAGCTCGTGCCCTGCCCATGCCTGGCCTGGAGTAGGGTCTGGGGCTGAGCAGGGTCAGATCC
This sequence comes from Notiomystis cincta, assembly GCA_013398075.1. Classification (NCBI taxonomy): domain Eukaryota; kingdom Metazoa; phylum Chordata; class Aves; order Passeriformes; family Notiomystidae; genus Notiomystis; species Notiomystis cincta. The sequence goes on from VZRX01020030.1 coordinate 14,575, forward strand.
ATCATCCCAGGGCAGGGCCTGGGGGAGCCTGAGGGGCTGTGCTGGTGCTCCGTGTCCGCAGTGAAACACGGGCTGGTGAGCCGCAGGTGTGGCACCGACGGCCAGTGGGTGACGGTGAACGGCAGCCAGCCCTGGAGGGACTACTCCCAGTGTGAGGACGAGCTGGAGGTCACTGCTGAGGAGGTGGGAGCCTGGCTGGGACCCCAGGGGTGGCCAGGGCAGCCTGGCCGGGGGTGGACACGCACCACGTGGGCTCCCTGGCGCTGTGTGACCCGCAGGAAGGCGCCCGCCGGCTCATGGTGAGCTTCAGGGTGCTCTACACCGTGGGGTACTCGCTGTCACTGCTCACCCTCATCTCCGCCCTGCTCGTCCTCACCGTCTTCAGGTAGGACACGCCCTGTCCCTGCCCCTCCCAGCTGTGCCGGCCCTGCCTGAGCCCCGGCTCCCGCAGGAACCTGCGCTGCACCAGGAATTACATCCACGCCAACCTGTTCGCCTCCTTCGGGCTGCGGGCGACCTCGGTGATGGTGAAGGACGCGCTGCTGGAGCGGCGCTGGGGCGTGGAGCTGGTGCAGGTGGCTGACTGGGAGGCTCTGCTGAGCCACGAGGCAAGTGCTGGGCTGGTGGCAGCGTGGGGAGCCTCGCCTGGGGCAGGGGTGTGCGGGGGGTCGGTGCCCGTGCTGCCCCAGGCACCCGCTGGGTGAGTCCTTGGGGTACTTGGGCATGGTCCTGGGGTGCCCACCCACCCGGTGGTCATGCTTTTGGGGTGCCTGTGCTGCCCACATCCCAGAGGGTGAGCTCCTGGATGCCTGTGCACCTGCTGGGTGAGCTCTGGGTCTGTGTGGCACCTGAGGGGTGAGCCCTTGGGGTGCCTGTGCCACCCATGGCCCTGATGGGTGAGCTCTGGGGGTGCCTGTACTGCCTGTGCACCCTCTGGGCCAGCTCTTGGGGTGCCTGTGCAGCCTCTGGGTGAGCTCTCAGAGTGTTTGGGGTGCCTGTGCAGCACCATACCCCGGTGGATGAGCTCCTGGGGTGCCTGGTCCCTGTGGGTGAGCCGTGGGTGCCCCGTGGGCACAGGCAGCCCCAGGGTGTGTCTCTGGTGGCAGGCAGCACTGGGGTGCCGTGCAGCGCAGGTGCTGATGCAGTACTGCATCCTGGCCAACCACTACTGGTTCCTGGTGGAAGCTGTCTACCTCTACAAGCTGCTCATCGGGGCCGTGTTCTCCGAGAAGAATTACTACAGGCTCTACCTCTACCTGGGCTGGGGTAGGGGCACAGCGCCCCGTGTTGGGGGCACCGCGGTCCCAACCGGCCCAGGAGGGTGTGGGGTGGGGGCTCTGCCGACCCCAGGTGTCCCCAGGGTGCCCCCCCAGCGCAGGGGTGGTTTCTCAGCTCAGGAGGGTGCTTGGTTTTACAGGGTTTGCTGTGTGACTTGCAGGGACCCCCGTGGTGTTCGTGGTGCCCTGGATGGCCGCCAAGTACCTGAAGGAGAACGCAGAGTGAGTGNGATGGATGGATGGATGGATGGATGGATGGAGGTCCTACTGGGACCCTGAGCACCCCCAGCACAGGGTGATGGTGCTGCTCCGTGGCAGGTGCTGGGCGCTGAACGAGAACATGGCTTACTGGTGGATCATCCGCATCCCCATCCTGCTCGCCTCCCTGGTAGGGAACAGCTGCCAGCCCCGGGGCTTTCTGGATAGCAGCAGCTCAGGCCCTGGCTCCTGGTGCTGGGCAGGGCTGTGATCCCCAGGGAAGCTCCCAGCAGAGGTCAAGAGGGAGAATTGGTCTGCAAGGACCAGCCAAATGCTCAGGGGGTTCAGCAATTTGCTGATTCCCAGGTTCTGGGGGTTCATGAAGGTGCTGAACCCCAGAGAAGGGAGCTCAAGGTGGCCCCTTCTGCTTCCTAGCTGGGATTTTGGGATGGCAGAGGGGAGGAAGGGCAGCAGCAGCGTTTGCAGCATGGAGGGTGCATCTCCTGCAGGGTGGGGGTGCTGGGCTCTGTGTGCCCCTGCCCTGTCTCCCCCTCCCAGATCAACCTGCTCATCTTCATGAGGATCCTCAAGGTGATCCTGGCCAAGCTCCGGGCCAACCAGAAGGGCTACGCCGACTACAAGCTGAGGTGGGCTGGGAGAGGGGTGTGGACAGCCTGGGATAACGGGATGACCCCACCTCCACAGCCCCACCCACCCCACACCTCTCCTCCACCTTGCACATCCTTAAACGACCACCCTGCGATTAACTGGGAGTTTCAGTGTCCCCTTACTCTCCTCCAGGCTGGCCAAAGCCACCCTGACCCTCATCCCCCTCTTCGGGATCCACGAGGTCGTTTTCATCTTCGCCACTGACGAGCAAACCACGGGCATCCTGCGTTACATCAAGGTGTTCTTCACCCTCTTCCTCAACTCCTTCCAGGTGAGGTGGGACTGACACAAGTCCTTGCTCTGAGCACACCATGGAGCACAGGTCAGGGGTGCCCGTCCCAGCTCTCCCTGTGCTGCTCCCATGGGAAGGGCGACACTGTCTGTCTCTCCCACCCTCTGCCCTCGAGAGCATGGTGCTGCCTCCCAGGCTCCCTCAGCCCTGAAAGCACCCAGGAATGGCCTGGGGGGAGCCTAAGCCTGAGAGGGTTGGCAGGGGGGGCTCACTCCTGGTTCTCCCTGCAGGGCTTCCTGGTGGCCGTGCTGTACTGCTTTGCCAACAAGGAGGTAACGCCCCTGTCCTTGTCCCTGCACCTGTCACAGCAGCTCCTGCCCAGCGTCCCCACCCCAGCCTGTGCCTGCAGGGAGGGCACAGCCAGGGGTAAGCCCCTGCTCCCTCCCCTCCATGGCAGGTGAAGTCTGAGATGAAGAAGAAGTGGCAGCTCTGGAAGCTCGACCACCCAGTGCTCTGCTGTGCCCAGTGAGGTGGTGACCAGTCAGGGCAGAGGGGTGCTGGCCACGATGGCCACAGGGCCTGGCTGGAGGGCAGGAGGCTACAGGAGGCTGTGCTGGGCAGTGCCCACCTGGGGTGGCCAGGCTGGGACCAGTGTCTGGCTGTGTCACACGGGAGCTGCTGGAAGGGACATCCCTGACCCGAGTGGGAGGTGGCACCTCTGGCATCACTGTCCCCTCAGCAGGACCTCACCTGTGCCTGGGGGCTGTGTGGGCAGCCCCTGCTGCTTCCCCCCACTGCCTGTGCACCAGCAGAGCCTGGCAGCCTCCCCCAGGACACCTTCCTCACATGGGGCCCTGGAACACCCACACCCAGCTGGGCACCTGTGGGATGGCAGCAGCCAGGGGAGCCTGACCTGCTGCCCCAGCCCTGCACCTGGGCCTCACCACAGCCAGGGCTTCCCTGTCCTCCCCTGTGTCCTCGCCCAGGACCATCTCACCAGCACCCTGACAGCTCCCAGACATCCCATCCCCAGTCACCCTTTAAAGCTCTTCACAGCCAGGTGCTGCTCCTGCACCCTCATCACCAACACACAACAGCAGCACCCATCCCCTCCTCGCTGCTCTCCAGCTGCACAAACCCCCTGCTCCCCCCTTGCCATGGGCAGAGCCAAGGATGGTGCCTCAAAAGCACTTGGGAGTGAAGGATTTGAGAGCAGCAACTCCCTGGGGCAGAGCCCAACACCTCCCACATCCCAGGTCCAGCATCCAGCCCAGCCTCCTCCTGCTTTGTGGAGGGAAAGCTGGAGTTCCAGGCCTGGCAGGAGCTCAGGAACCATTTTGCTGGCCAAAGGATCAAATCCTGGGAGTTTGCTTTCCCGTGGGATGCCACAGCATCATCCCACACTGGCCCAGCAGCCTGTGGCTGCCAGGAAGCCTCAGAGGTGGGGTGGTGTGACAGGGCTGCCTGTGCCTGGCTGCCAGCCCCTGTCCTGGGCTCTCCTGGAGGAGCAGCTGGACACACCCCAGCACCCAGCCCTGACCCTCAGGAGCAGCACAGCTTCCCGTGCCAGGCACAAAAGTTCCCTCCAGGCTGGAGGAAGCAGCTGGGATGCTCCAGGAGCTGCCCACGGACACGGGAGGTGCCCCTTCCCTGACAGCTGGGGGGCCTCTCCCGGTGCCTCAGGGAGGGGCTGCACCAGGCTGGAGGCACACAGGGCTGCTCCTGGATCGATGTACCCCCCACGAGACCATTTTACACATTAACTCTCTTTTCAGATGTAAATAAATATTTATTTTTCAGCAAGCAGAGCCTGCTGTTTCTGTCTGCTCCAGGGGAGGGAAAACAGCTGCTGGGCACAGAGCTGAATCCCAGAAGGGACTGGGATGGAAAGAACCTTCAAGCTTGGCTCGTTCCAGCCCCTGCCATGGGCAGGGAGACCTTCCACGAGCCCAGGGTACTCTAAGCCCCATCCAGCCTGGCCTTGGACATTTCCAGGGATCCAGGGGCAGACACAGCTTCTCTGGGAATTCCGTTCTGGGGCCTCCCCACCCTCCCAGGGAACAATTCCTTCCCCCATAACCCATCCAACCCTGCCCTCTGGCAGTGGGAAACCCTTCCTCCTCCGCGCCCTTGTCCCCATTCCCTCTCAGCTCTCCTGGAGCCCCTTTAGGCACTGGAAGGGGCTCTTGAGGGCTCCCTGGAGCCTCTCCATGGCTTCCTCTGGACTCTCTCCAGCAGCTCCACAGGTGCTGACGTGCTGCTCTTTCTGGGCTGCCCCTGGATTCCCACATCACCCACCCAGGCAGTGCTGGGATGCCAGGGATGGGGCAGCCCAAATGCCCCGAGCCTGCAGCCTCCTGGAGGGGAGGCTGGAAAGCATTGTGTGCATCCCTGAGTGTCCTGCAAGAAATCAGGAACTTGTGATTCCTCAGCCCCCTCCAGAGAAACCCACACACCATGCCCAGGCTGCTCAGCTTTTATTAAAGTCAGCAAACGCTATTTTTCCTCGGACAGCTCACCTGAGGGTAGCACCAGACTCCTGCTGCCTGCACAGCCCCCCTGGCTGCAAGGAATGCTGCTTCACATCCTGCAGTTAAGGAACTGCCTCCTCAGGAATATTCTGTTGTAGAAGATCCCCTCCCTGCTGGCCCCCTTGTCTGCCCTCACACCCCTTGAAGCCTTTGCACCTGGGCTCCTGCAGCACCTGTGTGGGGCCTTTTTCCTGCACACACACACAGCCACAGGTCCCCCCTTTTCCCAGGCATTCCAATCTATTGGATAGATCTTATTAATCCCCCAACTTGCCCTTATTCCAGCCCCTCTCTTCTGCACAGCCCCCAGATCTGAAGGCATTGCTGAGCCAGGGCTTCCTTGGCTCTCCAGGTGCCCCCAGGCCCCTTCCCTTAAGCGTTTTTTGGGGGACTTTGCCTTAAGTTCAGGGCAAACAGCACCCACAGCCCTGTACTAGTGCAGCCAGAGGCAGCATCGAGGCTGGGGAGAGACCCTGGCATCCCCCCCACCCCTTCCCTCCAGGGACAGGGAATGAGGGACAAAGCCCTGAACACTCCCCAGCACAGCCCCAGCCCTTGGAGAGGTTTCCAGGGATGCTGCATGAGGAGAATTCCCTGCACCTCATCCAAACTCTTCAGAGTGAAGCTCCTGCAGCTGGCACTGGGTGCCCACGAGCTCCATGGTGTTTACTCAAGATGAAAAAACAGGGCCTCGTGCTGAGGGTGGGAGGTACCCACGGGCAGGAGGCAGCACCCAGAGTGGGGGACACTGCCAGGAACACGGGGGCACAGCTGAGAGGGCCATACCTGCCTGGTTTGGGACAGGGGCTGGGCCCAGGAAGCACAGACACCCCAGGCAGACCACAGTTATCACCCTAAAGGGACTCAGGCAGCTCATCAGAAGAGGTGAGCAGCTGAAAAGATGGAGCTGGATGGGTTTTTGTATTTGGGATCTGTGTCTGAAAATCAGAAGGAACACACAGTTCCATCCTCTTCCCAAAGGGACTTTTCCTGGTGCATCACTCATAGACTTCAGATTTTGATTGTTGTTTTTCCCCCTTACAGGATTCAGAAATAAATGGGAACACAGAGTCACTGGAAACCACTTCACACCAAGGTCCCTGTCACCAGACCCTTCACCCAAGGCCAGGGACAGGGCAGCCTCTTCCTGCAGTGCCTGTCCTTGGGCAATGCCCACCCCAGAATGCCCTGGCAGAAGTATTTCCCAACACCAAAGCCTGCAAATCAAAGGCAGGCAGTGGTGAGCAGCAAAGCTTGGCAGCACAGCTACAGCTGGGCTGTGGCTCCTTTGCCCACCTCCCAAGGGGCACAGAGCCATCCCTGTTCCTGCTCTGCTGCCTTGGCATTCCCCTGCTTGCCAGAGGCAGGGGGAGCTCAACAGTCCCAGCTCTTCCCTCTCTCTCCTGTCTTTCCAGGGAACATCTGCCTTGCTGGGATCTTGGCACTGGCAAACTGGACCAACAACCTCTGCCATAAAGCACTGACCACAGAGCAAAGTTCTTGGGGGTGAAATAACTGTGATGTCCTGGTTCTGGCCAGGACAGGGTTCATTTTTGCAGGACCAGGACCCCTCTTGTATACTTTTGTTGTTACTGTTACAGTTCCTTATCTCATTGCTGTTTCCAATAAATTGCTTTTATTTCAACCAGTGATCTTCACCTTCTGTGCCTCCAGATCTCCTCTCCATCCCACCCCAGGGGAGGGGAAACAGGGGGAGTGAATGAGTTGTGTTTCAGTGAATGCCATTCCTAAACCACCAATGTGATCACACCCAGCCCCTGAGGACAGCAATAACCCAAAGTGAACCAGAGTGGGCTGGCTGGAGGAACAGGCTTTGAAGCCCAGATCTGGGGTGGCAGTAGAGTAGACATTCCAACTAGGAACAGGGCTGCCCTTTGAGCTCCACTGCAGCTCAAAGAGCCAAACATCACAAACTGCACTCCCTTCACCCCTCCACAACAAACTGCCTTTTCTGTGGCCTCATATCCACTCTCTGGGCCAATCCCCATGGCACAGGAGGAGCCAAGGACACATTTCAGAGCCCCTGGGGAGCTAGGGATGCAGAAAAAGATAATTAATTGATTGCTGTGTGCAACTGTCACCTTTCTACCACCACCCAGACCTGAACAACAAGGGCTGCAGGAAGCTTAAGGCAGAAAAAACTTTCAGGCTTGGATCTTCTCCAAACCTACACCTTTCAAACAAAGATCCTGGGAACCTTGAGTCAGGCCCCAAGAGCTGCTGGTTGTTGTCCTCTGCTGTCCCTCGTCCTCCCAGCTGTGTTCTCTGGTGGCCACGGCCTCCTGTGTGCCCCGCCAGCCGTGGTGGCCCCGGCAGAGCCGCGGTGCTGCCGGCACGGCCCCGTGCTCCCTCTCCCAGCACACTCAGCTTCCGGGTGGAACAGTCACCCGACGTCAGTGTTCCTGGAAAAGGGGACAGTCACCCTCTCGTGGGACAAGGGGGGTATGGATTTTCCAAAGGGAGAAACAACCAGGGGCACAGGAAGACGAGTCAGAGCTCAGCCCTGGTGTGTGGGCTACGAGCGAGCTCTGGGGATGTGGCAGTGAGGGACGGTGTCCCCTCCTCAGAGCCACAGCCTGGGACTGGCTGGCACTGAGGGACAGTGTCCCCTCCTCAGAGCCACAGCCTGGGACTGGCTGGCACTGAGGGACAGTGTCCCCTCCTCAGAGCCACAGCCTGGGACTGGCTGGCACTGAGGGACAGTGTCCCCTCAGAGCCACAGCCTGGCCCTGGGCACAGCACTTGTTCCCACTCACCCTCCTGGCTTGGTTATGGCTTTGGCCAGCTCTGCCCGCTCTGCCCCAGGGCTTGGAGCCTGTGGAGGTTTTGATTCACAGTCTGCAGAGCTTTTCCTGAGGACAAACCAAAGGGAAAAAGCAGCATTAGGAAGGGGCCAGGAAGCAGGAAAGAACACTGCACTCAGCCACTGCTCTGAAAACAGTGGCATCTCTGCTGTCTGCAAGTTGCTGGGACAAGTTCCTGCCACCAAAAGAACAGGACACAGGATTAGGGAACCAATTCTCCAGCAGCTCTCACCACTGAGCAGGAGGTGCAGGGACCATTCCCCCACTTCTCAGCCTGGACCCGTCACCAGGGGATGATGCAGAGCCCAAGGTCTGCAGCAAGAGTAAGTTGCCAGCACCATCTCCAGGGCCTGAAGACTTCCCTGAGCAAGCAGGGATTGTGGGGTCTGTCCCAAAAACCACTCCAAACCCCCAAACCCCCACCCAGCCATGGCTCCCCCAGCACAAAAGTCCCTCCACACAGCCAGAGTCCTTCCCACCTTACCCATCTCTCCCACGCACTCCTCCAGCACAGCTGACAGCTCAGGCAAGCTCAGGGACTTCAGGGAAGGTGGCCACCCTTCCAGCACTGCAAGGACAGGGACACAGTCAATCCATCTGTGTGCTCCTGGGACTGAGCACACTAGGGGTTGGTGCTGCTGGGAAGCATCCCCAGCCAAAGGGGTTCCAGTTAGGGGTTCTGAATCATATAGGAAGAGATCTGGAGCTGCCTGTGCCAAACTGAGGAGTTTTCTGGCAGTTCTGCCACTTAGGAATTTATGCTTTAGACTGGCTTAATAAACAGGGTTGTTTATTAAGAGAATCTCAAAAGGATTAAGTGCAGTGCACAGAAATCAACAGGATCTCTACTTGTCTCACTTCTAAGACACAGGCAGCAAAGAATAGGAACATGTCACAGGCAGCAAGATCAGAGAATCTCAGAATCATGGAATGGTTTGGATTCGAAGGGATCTTAAAGCCCATCCCATTCCACCCCTGCCATGGATAGGGACACCTTTCACTATCCCAGGTTGCTCTAAGCCCCATCCAACCTGGCCTTGGACACCTGCAGGGATCATTTACCAACTCCTAGGGATAAGGAATTGCTGGGTCAGGCCTGCCCAGCCACAGAGGTTTGTCCCATGGATCCAACAGCAAAATCCCCCAAACTGGGTTAGGGATCCAATCACATCTCCTGGCTCCAGTGCACAGGGTGGTAACAAACCCCAGGTGCAGCCACAGCCCCCTCAAGCAGGGCTGTCACTGGGGCCTGTGCTACAGCTCTGCATTTTTAGCCACAAACACCTGCCAGACCCCAAAACTTGCTGAGAAACTCTGCAAGTTAAACTCTAAGTGCCCTGAGAGCTTTCAATGCTTCTCCTGAGCGAGAATTAAATTCGCTCTAAGAGCGTGGCAGCTCATCCATTCCCAACCACCAGACTTCAGCCTTTCAGCAAGGAAAGACAGGCAGAGGGGCTGCCCTGGCTCTCCTGGTGCTCTTTGCTCACCTGGGCGCTCCCCGGGCCGCCGGCTCTCCCCGGTGCCGCGCTGCTCCCACGTGTCCGGCGCTGCATGGCCCGCCCGCTCCGGGGCCAGCCGGCACGACAGCTCCACCTGGCAGCTCCTGCCAAAGCACACCACAGCCGTCAGCAGCGCACTGGGACAGGCTGCACTGATGCTGCACACTCCTACAGCGTGGGGTGCCCAGGCAGTGCCTCTAAGGCCCTGCAGTACAACCTGCTCCTTGCTGGGAAGTGGAAGTGGTGCCCCAGCACAGGCTCGGGGTGCTGGCACTGCTCAGCTCCCGGCCACTGCTCCCCACCTCCAGCCACAGCCAGCTCTGCCCCCTTCACAGAGGAGCTGCTGGGGGGGAGGACAAGGAGGGGCCAGTGTGAGCAGCAGGAAGCCCAAGCCAGGGGCTGTGCCTGGGCTGTATGAGAATCAGGCCCAATCCAAGGTTTCTAAGGGGCAAAGGAAACGACCTCAGGACAAGGCATGAGGGGCACCCAGGTTCTCAGGCTGTCATCACCATGCAGGGCCCTTCTACAGGAGCCTCAGCTCCTCAGTCAGGGGGAAAAGCCAGGCTCTGCTGAGCTTCTGGCTCCAACTTCAGCTCACCCTGGCTTGGCAGCAAGCAGACCCCACTCCCTTTGGCCTAGGAGCCATAAGCAGCAGGATTTATGCCACTTTCAGAGATATCTCTGTTCTGTCACTGGACAGAACAAGGCCCATGACAGGAGTCCAACTGGGGCAGAGAGAAAAGCACCACAAAGACAGTAAAAGGAGTGTCAGGAGGTGGCATAGGGCAGATTATTCTGCCAGCTGCCACAGAGTTCCAAGAAAAGTATTCTTCACATGCAAGTCACTGCACATCCTTTGACAGGGTGTGGGTTAAAAACTCCTTTTTGTATTCACCTGATGATCAAGTTTCACCCTGGGCACTGGGTAAGCACAAAGCCTCAGCCTTTTGCTTGCTTCTACGCCAAACAGAAGCACCCAGCACCCCCAAAAAGGCCACTTACAGCTCATGCATCTGACCAAAGCTTCACATGTGCTCCCCATGGCTGTGGCTTTCCACTAAGGGAAGTCAGGCAGGATCCAAAATGTGTTCAGGTGCCAGGTCGGCTCTCCTGCCTTACCCTGAGCATCGCCTGTAAGGCTGCCAATATGACCCCAAACCCCATTTCCCAGCAGTCTCAGTGGCACTTCCTGGGAATGACTTACTTGATCTGATCCAGCAGGACTCCAGCATCCTTGGTAATGGCCTGAGCCTCTCTGAGCTGGCACTGGATGGCATTCCAGGTCTCATCCCGCTCCATCAAACAGCTCTCAGCCACAGCACGCAGCTTCTGCTCCTGGCACACCTGGCCTTTCATCACCTGCACCTCTTCACACCTCTGCAGCAGAGCACACTGGGGATCAGGCTGGCAGTACTGACCATCTCCTCCCTGCTGCTCTCACATGTCCCTGGAATCTCTGTTACTTTAATGCCATAGGCAGCCAGAATGTTCCTCTCCAGTGGGAAAGGAAGCTGGATAGGGCTTGTACACTGAATATACACTGAATACAGGTTCTCTCCACACCAGGCCCAGTCCCACAGTTACAATTCCCCCTTCCTCTCTGTTTACAAAAGTTATTCATTAGCCCAAATTTTCCAAACCAACACAAGTCTGTTCACTGATGGCTGTATAGCTTCACCATAAAAGTGACACTGCTGGGAGAGTAAGGATTTGATTCCTGCCCGTGGTTCCTATAGTTCTCAGCTGGATGGGAAACAGACACAAAGGAGCACAAAGGATGAGGAGTGGATAAGCTGTACTTGTCGAGTGCTTGAGGCCAAATGTGTTCACTACAAGTCACGGCTTGGGGTGAAGGAAAAACACCAGAGGCACAACAAAAACATAGCACTCCACTTCCTGCAGGGTGTAGGGCCCTGAGGAGCCCCCAGCAGCCTCACCTTGTGCAGCTGGATGGCCAATTCCTGCATCTCTGCCTCCAGCCGATCAGCGTAGGCCAACTCCAGCGCGTCGCTGGGCGGGCGGGCGCTGCTGTGCCAGCGCGCAATGGCCGAGGTCATCTTCCTCTTGGGGCCAAACAGCCTGGGGGAAACCAACACGGGTCAAGCCCTGCTCCACCTGCCCCTAAGCACATGAGGACCTCTGCAGTGTCCTGCTCCCTCCAAGGCATCTCCAGAAGCAGGAGCGTGTTACAGCCCAGGACATGGGGGGGGGGAGGCAGCCCAGGAGAGAGCAGCACTCCCCAGCTAAACCTTCGTGACCAGGCTGGACATGGCTCGTGAGGGAAAGCTGGGGAGGACAGGACAGACACTCACGTGATGCCTATTTCCTTCAGGTCACTCTCTGTGAGGGTCAGGAAGATGCGGAGGTCCACGTCTTGCTCCTCAAACACCTGCAGGTACTTCAGGCACCCAATCTCCTCAAGGAATGTTGCCAGGTCCTGCAGTTCAGACAAAACAAACTCATTTACACTCTCACAACAAAAGCATCACCATTCCTCTTAATCATAAATATCTGCTTCCTCACTCTGTTGTAACACCTATCTGGGCTCCAGCAGCAACCACAACTTCCTGTGGTTCTCTGCCCTTCTCCACAGTCACACACCAGGACTGGCCTCTTCTAACACGTGCAGAGCAGAACAACACAGCACCAGCTATCCCAGCCCACCCACAGGCCTGAAGGGTCTAGGAAACCCCTCCAAGCAACAGCAACATCTCGGCAAACAGCTCCTGTACAAGAAATTGCTGTTTCACAAGTGTTTAAGTTTGGGCAGAGGTTTGGAATCCAAGATGTTTTGGTGACCTTGGAAAAGCCTCTCACACCTGGTACAGTGACAGAGCCTGCAGGACAAGTCTGTGTGGTTACCTGGGGCCCTGTGTAGGCTGGGGGCTGAGGAAGGACCAGGTGCTGGCAGCAGCAGCCCCCAGCCTTCCCCAGGCAGTGGCTCCACTGGCTGTCACTGTTGCTGTAGTGGGTCTTGCCCCTAAAGCTCTTGGCTTGTTTCCGACTCGGGGGGCTGTTGGTGTGGTCAGAGTCCTGGAAAAGAAAAAATCCACCCAAAGGATGGAAAGGATGATTGTGCAGAGATGTCAGGATCACTGGGGCTAACAAGTGCACACCCCTCCAAGACCTAAAGGTCCTTTTGTACTTTGACCCCAAAGCTGCCTTGACCTATGTGAGCTGCAAGTAACCTCCAAACCTCTTCCCCTTTCTTGGTTTTCCTGTCCCTGGAACAGCACTTTTCCTCACCCAGGCTGGTCCTACAGGCTCCCATGGGGCTAGAGTCACCCAAGGGTGATAGCACTGTCCAAGCTGAAGGCAGAGAAAGGAAAATCCACCTCATTGCTTTCCAAGGAGCCTTCACTGCTGATTCCTGGGGCTATGATCAGGCATTCACTGCTGCTGCTGCTGCTCCCGATGGTTCCCAAGCTGGTGCTGGACAAAATACTCTCCTCTGGAAAGGAACAGGAAAAAAAATGTTTAAGTACAACTTTGTTACATTCTGGTTTTGTTACACAATTACAGCAAAACCTCAGGGAGATTTTGGGAAGGGGAAATCCAGAGCAAGGCTTCATGTGCAGCACTCAGGATACAATCCTGAGGCAGATCACATCAGATCCCCAGCACTCACCTTTTCCCAGGAATGTTGGCTACCACAGACATTTCTGGACACAGCCATGGCTCTGTCTCCTTCCCACCCTCCTTCAGATTATTTGTACAAATTGATGAAATTACCACACTGAGCTTTACCTTCTGTGGCTAAGCCATCCCAGCCTTCCCGCAGGAGAGACATTCCAATCTCAGCATCTTAGTGGGAAAGGAAGCCAAAGCCTGGACTCAGAGGCAGGTGTGCACTGCAAGCTGGGCCATTTCTAAGACAGTGACTTACCCCTGCTGCTGCTGCTCTCCACGTCCAGCTCGTTAATGGGGGAGGTGACGTCCCTGTTGCAGAGGACACCTGACTCAAAGGTGCCATCGCTGTTGAAGGTGATGTAGCTCTGAGAGGGCTTCTGCTCTGTGTGCAACAGGAAGGGAGAACAAAGATTAGGATGCAAGTTATCAGGGAGGCTCCTGCAGAAAATGTAATCACTTCTGGATCCGAAAATAACCAAAATGAGAGACTGTTCTCTCAACTGGCAAGTTCCATTCCAAAAAGCACAGAGAACACCTGAGAAATGCAGATTCCTGCAGTTGCCTCACAAGACCCCACAGCAAATGTGCTTTACACTGAAAGAAAGTCAGAAAAAACACCTCATAACAGAGATGTACCTTAAACAGCAGCTTCCAGCATTCCTTCCCCTCTTTATATCTGAATTATCAAAGGGGAGAAACAGCTGCTTAAGAGAGCAAGGTGCCAGCTGTGTCCCAGCCCTGCCCACCCTGCAGAACCACCCCCTCTGCAGAGGTGCTAAAACACCAGGAGCACCCCACTGGCATTTAAGAAGCTGACAGTATCATTCCAATACAGCCTGGGGGATAACAGAGACTTGTGTTTAAGAGAATGGGCTGAGCTTTGAACATGCTTTCAAGTCCATAATCTTGGTTATTCCAGGCAATCAGTCTGAGAAACACCTAAGAGAGACAGTAAAACAAACCTCCTAGCACTGCATCCAGGGGCTGATGTCTGCACTGGGATCACCTTGGTCCACTGCAAAGGTTTTGCAATCTCATTTTCAGAAGCATTTCAAGCATCAGGGAAGGCAAAACTCACAAGTTCACTTTCATGATCAATGATTTCTTGGCCACTGTGATCATCTCCCTGTCATCAGCTTCAGAAGGGCTCTCAAACTTTTGAGCCTGCCTCAAAAAGGGAAACTGAACTGCTCTCAAGAGTCAGGGGAACAGTAATTGAGGTGAGAGCAGAAAAGTACCCCACTCATCAATATCCAGCCTCGACAAAAGAGTTCAAGGGGTTTTCTTTCTAACCCAGACATTGGATAGTGAACACCATCATACAAAGCTATCTTTGCTCTGTACAAAGCACACATAAATCCCAAACGAATTAAAAACTGATAGGAGGAACAGCTGCAGTGCATCTGAGGCCTCAGAGGACTGTCCCTCATGCTCCCAACTCTCCTCACCATAACAAGACTGCTTCCTTCCCCCAATTCCCACTGCTGTGATCTTGGCCAAGGCCTGGGGCCCCTCGTGGATGCTGGGACCCTTGGTCCTACGAGCAGGTCTCTGTCTCTGGGGAGCAGAACATGATTCATCTGAGGAACTCAGCTCTTCATAGTTGCCTGCAGTTCAAACACAGGTTGTTAGCAGCACACAAAGTCATTTGCCTGCTTTACTTGCTACTGGTCCTATATATGCAGTGGAAAGAAAAAGGGAAATGTTAAAGAGTGAGGGTGAAACAACTAGTCTAGGTCAGAAAGGGTCAGCAGCCAAGAGTTGTTGGATTCATGCCTCTTCCATCCTCAGAATGCTGGAATTTCCAGGACAGACCAGCTATCAGTACCCCATATAAACAGTATAGCATACTTTCAAACTGTCAAACACCTCACTTCAGGTGCCATCTTAAAATGAGCAAGGTAAAACATCTGTTACCTGGACCTCTGCAGAAGACCTTGGGCACTGGGGCTGCATGCAAATCTATCAGCCCCACGATCTTGGTGTGGCCATACTTCATGGCCAGGGTCCGTGCTGTGGCTCCAGTGTTATCTCTGACATCTGCCTTCACTCCCTGCAGAAAAAATACCTGTTTAAGTGCACGTGGCAGAGGGCAGTATAAAAAAAAAATATGTGTGTATTAAAAAAAAAACCCAAATTGTCTTAGCTCCTCCATCAGCAATACAGGCTCACCTTTGACAGACAGTTCAAGCTGCACTAAATACCCTGAATGCCTCTCTAGTTATCTCCAGTCTCTGCAATCCCTGAATGCCAAATAGCCCAGGCATATGGCTCTTGGGCATTGCCACTAGGAACTGGTTTGTTTCATCTGAAGTGTTTTGTATTGCTGCCTCCTTCTGGCAGAAAGCTGGACCAGTCAAATGGGATTAAAAAGCAAATTGTGTAAGAGCCCTGCATGCTCATAAGCTTTTGGATGCAGATGTCCACTAACAGAGTGTGCCACTATAAACACAATAGAAAAATTATAGCTTCAGTTATTTTCTGCTTCAGCCATTATTCAGTTAAATCTGGACAGTTAGACCTCACTCCTGTTCCTGCAAGGCCAGTGTAAAATCATGGTACCACCTGCAGAAAGCAGATACTTTGGAAACAGTCCTGAAAGTCTGGGACTTCAGATGTGACTGTCATCAAGGAGCAAACATAACTGTCAAAAAAAGTCTGTGTCAAACTTGTGGTAGTTCCTCTGTGGGCTGGAATCAGAGACTTCAGCTGCACAGAGAACTGTCAGGGCACTTACATGATTGAGAAGGTACTGAACAATTATCTCATGGCCAGAAGCAGCTGCTTCCATCAGAGGTGTGTATCCATACACGGGCTCCCTGGGGAGAGAACACACACATGGACTGGTATAACCACAGCTCAGCTGTGCTGCAGTTTTGCCACACCCTAACAGAGCATTTCCATCCCTCAGCCTTTGCTGATCACAGACTCTGTGATGTACTGGCTGCCCTGCTGTAAAATTCCCTGTGGAGATTTCTAAATTGGCTGCACAGCAACAGATTACTCTTCCAGCTGCAGAGCTGCCTTTAAGAGCCTAAATCAGCTTTGCAGGAGCTAATAAAGCAAGAACCTCTTGTTGCCCTCAGGCAATTCCATGTGCATAAATGTGTGGCAGTCCCCAAGGCATGGGAATGCAGGGCACACTCCAAAAACCAACTCAAACTCTGAGTTTATAAAATAATCAATAGAAAGACTTGTGAAGTGCACTTGAGTTCAGAAGGTGTCAGTGTCTAGCTGATAATTAAACAAGCAGTAAATCCAATTTCCCTTGGTCTTAGTTTAATAAACAGTGACAGCATGGGCAGACTTCAATTCAGTTTGCAGGTCACCTGTCCCTGTATGAGCCGTGCCACACATCCTAAAGTACAGGACGAAGACAAAAGCAGGTGTCTGTTGGAGTGTGTTCATCTGCCACCTGTCATATCTGAATGACAAATGACAATGAAACAACAATGAAATGACAGATTCCTCCTTACTTGCAGTTGGCATTTGCCCCATTCTCCAGTAAGAACTTGACCATCTGCTGGTGCCCAGCGCTGGTGCAGTGGAACAAGGCAGTCCAGCCATGGATGTCCTTCATCTCCAGCTCTGCCCCTTGCTGCAAGAGAACAGACAACGTTCTTCACTGCACCTGCTCTGCTCAGGCCTTCAGCCACTGCCCCTCTGTGCTGGGACACAATTCCAATTAAATCCTACCACAAAGCAGAACTCAGAACACAAAGTGGCTACTTGTGGAAAACCCCACCCTGAGCGTTTAAACCACATGCTGTGGCTTTACCTGTTTTTTTTGGGATACACACCTGTAGAAGGAAGTAAGCAACACTCTCATTGCCACAGCTGGAGGCCAGCATGAGGGGAGTCTGGCCTTCTGGAGTGGGGATGTTCACGTTCACTCCTGCTTCCAGCAGCAGGTGCACGATGTTGTCGTGGCCGATGTAGGAAGCATACATGAGTGGGGTCCAGCCCCCACAGTTCCTCTGGTTCAAATCCAGGTCTCCACTAAGGAACAGAGGAAAGAAGCCACATGAACTACTGTGCTGGAGCTGTGGACCACAGTTGGCTTCTGCAGACTCTTGTTATCATCTACCACTGAAGCCTGCATGGGAATTTCTACCAGCTCCAGCATGACCTCCTCCAAATTGCACAATCACAGAATGGTTTGGGGTAGAAGGGGTCTTAAAGACCACCTCATTCCACCCCCTGCCACAGGGGGGACACACATCTCCCACTAAAACACTAAGGAGGTAATTTTTATCAGCAGATTTGCCCCTGGAAAAGCACCAAGAACTCTTTGGGAGTCCCAGTGACACGTCCCCGTTGCCCAGATCAGTGTGGCAGCACACCTGCAGCAGGTGGCAGCCCAGCCGCGCCCTCCCCAGCCCCTCTCACCACTGGATGCACTCCTGCACCACTTCGTACTGCCCGACGGAGGCGGCCGTGTGCAGGTCGAGCGGCACATCCAGCTCCTCCCGGCAGACCACGTGCCCGACCCCGTGCCACATGGACAGGCTGCGGCTCAGCAGCTCCGACTCGCTGGCTTCGTCGCTCAGCTCCGACATCCCGCCCTGAGGAGCCAAACCAGAGCACAGCATTCAGCTGCTCAGCCCTCCGCCACACAATTACAGCGCCAGGGTGCCACAGCCTTGGAAGGTGTGGGCTTTCAAACTCTTACCTCGACTCTGATCAGCTCCTCAGCCTGAGGCAATAACAGTTGCTGAGAAAATTTTGCTGGAAGTTCTCTCTTGCTGCAGGGAACTCTGGGATTCCAATACACTGGAAAAAATAAAAGGCAATAATGCTAAACCCCACATCTTTCAAATCTCATTTTAAGATTCCAGAAGCAATGGCTTTATTTCCTCCCTGCCTAATCCAAACATGCCTAAGGCAGCTTTGAATAACCTCAGCAAGAGAAGACTAAACATCTATTTAAGAGCTGAAGGTAGGCTTAGTGTTATACAAAGGGATGTAATTCTTGCCCTGCATCTTTTATAATGGAGGGAGAGAATTAAGAATTCACATGTCAGACATTCCTGGTCTTCTCCATCTGTCTTGCATTATGGGATGGCCCTGATTAAATTAAGACACAGTCATGAATAATGACAACTGCCCACTGCTCCCAAAAGCAGTCAGTGTCACCTGAAGAGGGTGCACACTCCTTTGTCACCAGGCTGTAAGCAGATTGTTTCTCCCATTTATTGTTTCAGCCCTTCAGAAGCAGCCCAGCCCCTCTGAAGTGAATCCTGGAAAATGCTGAAACCCTGGGAGCAGCAGCACACCTGCCTATTCATTATCCCAGCACACCCCCACCCTGCAGACACAACTTAATTACACAGCTCCTCCAGCTCCAGGACTGCCTGAAAGGTTTATCCCGGCCCCAGCCTTAGGGAGCAATTCCAGACTAATCATTTGAACCCCTCACAGGAGAGTGCTCTTGTTTGGCACCCCACGAAGAGCTGCTCAGCACAGCTGCACCCAGCAGCTGAGGCCTCCAGCTGCAGCTCCAGGACACAGAATCCAGCCCTCACCACAGAATCCCAGAATGGTTCGGGTTGGAAAGGACCACTGGGTGTCAGCTCACCCAGCCTGCCTGCTCAGGCAGGGTGCTCTGAGCACATTACACAGGACTCTGTCCAGGTGGGCTTTGAGTATCTCCAGGGAAGGAGATCCACAGCCCCTCTGGGCAGTTTGTTCCAGGCAATGCCATGGGAATTGCTGTCCCCTCCCTGTAGTCTCACTGCCCACCATGCAGCACTCCCGAGACTTGCTCGGTCCCTCTACACAAGCTAAGCCAACATAAAGTCTGTCTTCTTCCTGGTAACTTCTTGCCAGTTTAATTCCTCAGACTGATTCATTCTGGGGTCAGGCAAATGCCAAATGTGGCATCGGTGAGGAATAAAAGAGAGCAGGAACAGACTTTTCACCAACAGCTGCTCTTCAGATTCTCTCAGCTGTAACATTTCAAAACCATTCCCCTGTTTTCTGAACAAGTGGGAGTCTTGGCCTTGCAAGCACCAGCCCCTTTTCTTATAAGAAATCACCTTTAATTCCTACCTCTTCACTCCCCACCTGGATCCTTTCTCTCCCACCTTCCTTTTCTTCCCCTCCTTCATTCTCAGCTTGTTAAGACTACAAAAGCACCATCTATTCTACTTCATCAGCTGGTAATAAATTATTTCTCTTTAAAAATAACTGTAAAAGCACCTAGTTTGCCCAACAACAGCAATTTGTACTGCATTGGGCAATCCAGAGGCTTCAGACAAGAATATGCAGAGCACAGGTGAAAGGCCTGAACACCTCACAATCAAAACACAGGGAGAGCCAAGGGGATTGAAGTGGATCATAAGGGAGAAAGTAGGAGTTTCTCACTAAAACAGATTAAAGCTGCCCCAGGAAGGCCAAAACACAGTGAAAGGAGGGAAAATCCAGGGCAGTTTGTAGAAGCACATTTAGGTGCAAGTGAAGCTCGTTGTTCTGCACCCTCCCTGTTAATTTGGGACACTAATTATAAACCACTCAAGTTTCAAGACTCAACCACTCTCAGGTACAGGTTACCAACATAGCCTTGGTGAGGTGATCCACAGCCAACAGGGCAATAAGGATAGGACAGAACATCCAGGACACTCAGCCTCACTCCTACACCCCCCCTGTGCTCTGCCTACATATTTGCTTTTTGCTTTTTATTTCTTTAGAGCTCTGAGATTTCCCCTCAGACTGAACTTGAGTGGGATGTCAGCTCTGCAAGCACCTCAGGACAGCTGCTCACAACCCCCAGGACAACAACAAGAGTGATCAGAGCCCTCAGGGCTGAAATGAAAAGACCTGGATGAAAGAAAATTGGGGTTGTCTGGTCCAAATAGGAGGAGTCTGGAGGGGACATGTGACATGAGCATCTGATACATAATAATCCATGATATTATAGAATACCAGGATGGTTTGGCTTGGAAAGGACATCAAAGCCCATCCAGCTCCATGCCCTGCCATGGCAGGGACACCTTCCACTGTCCCAGGTTGCTCAAAGCCCTGTCCAACCTGGTCAGGGACACTTCAAGAGATCCAGGGACAGCCACAAGAGAACCTAAAGCTCAGGTCATAGCATGGAACATTTTAGATAAAGCCCACAAAAACCCCTGTAAAAGTAAACATGAGAGTACTGAGGGAGACTGGGTTCCTAAGAATAAGTTTGACAAAGACTTCCTGAACATCCACAGGCTGTTCCCCTGCTTTGGGCAGTGACCAAATTCACATTTGATAGATACCTCCCCCTGCTGTCCTGGGTTTCAGCTGGGATAGAGTTCACACAGCTGGCACAGGCTGTTTTGGATTTAGGATGAGAAGAATGCTGATAACACACTGATGTTTTGGTTGCTGCTATCCAGTGCTTACCCAAAATCAAGAACCTTTCAATTTCCCATGCTCTGCTAGCAAGGAGGTGCCCCAGAAGCCAAGGGGGAGAGCTGATCCAAACTGGCCAGAGGGATATTCCATTCCACAGAACATCACTGCCAGTATATGAACAGGGAGGTTGGCTGGGAGGGGCCAGTCACAGCTTGGATATGGGATGGGAATCAGTTAGCAGCTGCTCAGCAACCATGTTGCTTTTAAGTTTCTTTTGGGGTTATTTTCTCATTATAATTATTATTATCTTTATATTTTACTTTGCTTCAATAATTAAATTGTCCTTATCTCCAGCCATGAGGTTTTTAACTTTCTTTTCTGATTCTCCTCCATATCCCACTGTGATGGAGCAGGGAAAAGCAGCAGCCTGGCACTTGGGGTCAGCAGCCTGGGGTCAACCCATGACACCTGTGAGGCTGCTGTTATTATTATTAAATTTAATCCATCAGCACTCAGCTACTGATCAGGATCAGAGCTCTGGGTGCTGGGGCACAGAGCAGGCAGCAAACCCCACACTGCCCTGAGTTTGGAGGTTGCTGTTTGAGCAAACAAGAAGGTAGAGAAAAAATAAATTTAGTATGAAAACTGCAGCAAAAAGCACATTAGAGCCACACTACAATGAAAATGAGATCTGAGAAGGAATCAGCCTCTAGCACAGAGCAAATACAACACACAAATCACCCTCCCTAGGCACTGTTCAGCTCCAGCTCTGCTCAACTCATTCTCTCACATCCCCTCCCACAAGCACAGGTGACATCCACATGTGTCCCTCTGTCCCAAAACAGGGACACCAGGGCAGCACAAGTGTGGAGGTTGCTGGAGATTCCAACTGAGCCATCAAACTGACAACAGAGAACCATGGAATATCCTGAGTGGGAAGGGATCCACCAGGATCATCCAGCCCAGCCCCTGGCCCTGTCACAGACCCCCAACACTCCCAGCCTGTCCATCCCTGGCAGTGCTGTCCAAACTCTCCTGGAGCTCTGGCAGCCTCGGGGCCGGGACCATTCCCTGGGTACCCTGGGCAGTGCCAGCACCCTCTGGGGGAAGAAACTTTCCCTGATCTCCAGCCTGACCCTCCCTGGCCCAGCTCCAGCCATTCCCTGTCCCAGAGCAGAGATGGGAGCTGCCCCTCAGGAGGAGCTGCAGCCCCCGCTGAGTTCTGCCCTCAGTTCCTTCTCCAGCTGAACAATCCAAGTGCCCTCAGCTGCTCCTCAGACCCTTCCCCAGCTCGTGTCCCTCCTTTGGACACTCTCCAACAGCTTTGGGTCCCTCTGATATCGTGGTTGCCCCCAGGACTCGAGATGAGGCCCCATCAGTGCAGAGCAGAGCAGAAACACGCCCCCCTTCTGCTCCTTAGTTCTATTCCCACTAAATCCAGCAACAACATCTCAATTTTGCACTCTATCAGCTGCTGACTGACTCAGCTGGCACAAATCACAGCTGCAGGAACCACAGCAGGTTCCAGAGGGGGGTGAGAGAAAACATTCCCGGATCCACAACACTCGAGTTCAATCCCACCCACGGCTGTTGAAAACACACAAAATACACCAAGCTCTTCATCTTTGAATGCTTGGACTCAATGCTCTTACAGGGCCTTTCCAACCCGAGCGATTCTGCCACGAGCCTGTCACTCTGAGGCACGTTAAAGCACCTCAAACAACCTCAGAAAAACGCGGGAAGAGGCACCAAAGCCCCCGAGCAGCCGCGCCAGGGAGCGCCTCTCCCGGGGCAGCGGCTCTGCCCGCCAAGGCGGCCGGAGCCGGCAGGGCAGGGCTCGGCCCGGGCACGCTCCGGTCACACAACAACGCACC
>VZRX01020030.1:42227-149210 GCA_013398075.1 Notiomystis cincta
TATTATTTATTATTTATTATTTATCAATGATCCAAAGCAGTGTGATCTGGTGGATAAAGTGTTGCTGGGGATTCCATGATGTGGGTTCTGCTCCTGGATGTCTCCTGTCATGCTGGACAAGCCACATTCCCTCACTGTTCTCAGTTCCCTGTAGCTCCACTCTGAATTCTTTAGAACACCTCTTGCATGGTGTCTCTGTAGCACAGAGCAAGGCCCAACACTGCCATTATTTGTAGGCTTTCTTGTTGAGTAAGTTACAGCCAGGCTAAGCCAGAGGAGCAGCTCCATGTTTTGGTGCCAAACACCACTGTATAACCTTAAATCAATGCTGAACTTTTTTTTTTTCGCTCTTTACCATCTCCAAATTCTCTGTTTCTGTCCCACGTGGAAAAGATTTCCTGCAGAAGGAGCTGAGGCAATCTGTTTGGCACTTCATTTGCATTCAAAAGATCTGGTTGTGTAATCCCAGTCGTGCTGAGGCTGCAGTGCCAGGGCTGCACCTTTGTCCGGGGAGTTTCTGTGTGTGCACGGATCCGTTCGTGCATCCCAGAGCTGCCACCTGAACGTGCTCTGCTCCCACCCCAAAAATGGCACTCACAAATGTGCTCTGTGCTCTGAAGCCCTTTCATTACCCTGATATGGAGTTTATGAAGAGGAGAAGTGTTCTGTTGCAGTTGGCTTCGTGTTAAGGACATCAGAGGGGATTGTCCACAGTGTGAATTCCCAAAGATGCACACTTGCAAAACAAAGCTGTGTCCTGACTGCTGAGGAGACGCTCCATCTCCCTTTGGTGATGCATAAGGATTCATCTCCAGTGCATATCTGATGTTTAAAAAAGGGATTTTCAGAGCTGTATAAATGCTGCCCAACCAAACACAGATGCTGTTTGCATTCTGAACAGGAATCAGGGTCCTGAGGGCAGTGAAAAGCCTGATCTCACCTGGGGCTCCCAGCAGCTCTATTTAAGCTCAGCTCTGGCCCTTCACTCCCTCTCTGAGCTGTGTTAGGGGAGTTTGGGTTTCTAGTTAGGGTCTTGTTGAGCCAGACTTTCACCTGTGCATTGACTTTCAGTCTTGATCTTTGACCTGCCCCATCACTCCAATATTGCCCAAGGATCTACAGTTGTGTTTCAGCCTGGCTGCTCCCTCTGGTCTGTCCTGCTTGTTCCTCTTGGGTGCTGTGGGACAGGGCTTTGCCTGGTGAGGCCTTGCCTTTCCAGTCCCTGAGAATCCCAGGATCCCAGAATGATTTGGGTTGAAGGGACCTTAAAGTTCATCCAGTTCCCCCCCTGACATGGGCAGGGACACCTTCCACTGTCCCAGGGTGCTCCAAGCCCCATCCAATCCAAGCCTTGGACACTTCCAGGGATCCAGGGGCAGCCACAGCTTCTCTGGGCACCCTGTGCCATGGCCTCCCCACCCTCCCAGGGAACAATTCCTTCCCAATATCCCACCTCTCCTTGCCCTCTGGCAGTGGGAAGCCATTCTCCATGTCCTGGCACTACAGGCCCCTGTAAATATTGAGCAGTTCTGCTCTTGCCTCTCTGATGGTAAATGAGACACTGCAGAGAATCACTTGGAAGTTAGAGAACTTCCCACACTTTCCACTGCTTTTCTCAGCAGGATGTTTGTCATCAACCTCCATGGGAATTCGATGTTTTACATGTTTTTTACATTTGTAACTTGCTGAAATGTTGGATTGGTGACTCTTGAGCTACCAGACTGTCAGTAAAGGTGTGACTGCAAGGAAACTTCCTGTCTCTGCACTTCAAGAGGTGACAACATGGGAGTTGTCACTGCAAACCAGATATTCCAATATCAGTGGGTATTGCAGTCTCCTGTTTAATTTCTGGGGGTTTTTTCTATTTGCAGTCTGATTGTGAGAGTGATGAGGAGCTTTTCATCTTCCAGCGGGACCTGCCAAACTTAATTCCAGACCTGTCAGAAGAACTGATGATGTTTTCCCTGGAGGACTCCCAGGAGCAGGTTGGGACTGTTGTGTGGGGGCTGCACTGTCACCCCTCTCTTCTGGCTGTCCACAGTGTGGGCAGCAGCTGGTGTCTGACCTATTTGTCTGAACTGGAAAAGCTTAGAACTCAGTATTTTCTCCAACTAGAAAATAGAACATTTTTTCTCTTTTTGCAGTGCTCCTTTAAAGTTTTCTCTCTTCTTGAGCTTTTAGACCTTTTTTGTCTCATCTCCTGGCAGTTTTTATTGTCCCTTTACTGTTTTTCTTTCCTGTGCACTAATTAACACTGTGCAATCATTTTATCTGTCTAGAAAATGAATTAGGACAGTGCAGGAAGGAGGAAAAGGATGAAGTTTACTCTTTGGACAGCTTTTCTGGGATAAAATAATCACATTGTTCATTCAGTGATAAAGATAAATTTGTAGAATCATAGAATGGTTAGGGTTGGAATAATGAGCATCTGTAAGATAAAGTAATTTAAAGGATGTTCAGCAGTTCCTGAAATTAAAGTTTCTGTAAAGTAAACATTCTCACTGTTTTCCACGAGGAGTATGGTGTGGGTTGTTTCCATATGGTGTCTGAGTTGGAGCTGTTGCCTTCCAATCACTCTGTTTTGGTTTATTATCCACTTCCAAAACTCAGGGAGATTGACTTTCTGCATGTTTGTGCTTTCTCTACCTGTAGCAAATCCAGGAGACAGAAAGACTTCCATGGGAGATCTGGAATGGAGACCTGGAAAGTTTTGACTTTCAGGAAGAAACAGATGGTGCCCAAATCATTGCAAAAGAAGATGTGCAAATGATTAAAGATGAGGCTCCTGAACCTGCCAGCCAGACTGAAGAAATGCCAAGCCAAAAGGAAGTTGTTCTTGAAGAGTCCCCTGCAGACTCCACAGATCACCTTGAGGAGAAAGAGCTGGGCAGGACACAGGCCAGGGAGAGAGGGAACCCCTGGCTTAACACAGCAGTGTCTGTGGAAGAGCTGTGCAGTAAAAAGGAGAGGAAAAAGCTTATAGAGACAAAGATACTCTCCAAGATCATTCTGGAGCCATCCCCAAAGCAGGATGTCAAGCCTCCTTCCCATGGCATCAGCAACAGTATAGGAAGACTTGCAAAGGAAAAAACCTCCTCAGCTGAGCATCTTGGAGAAGTGACCCATTTGTCATTGCAGGCAAGTGGCCCTAAAACAAAGCTCTGGGGAGTGCTGCTGGTGGGGTGGGGGCACAGTGCAGTGCCTGCACAATCCCCTGCAGCCAGGAAAAGTGCCCAGTTCTGACACACCACAGGGATTGTGTGTTACACAAGAACCAGAAGCTGTCCCAGAGCTACCAGTGCCAGATCCAGGCAAAAGCCATGGATCAGCAGCAAGGTCCATTGAACTGTTCAGGGAAGCCAAGCATAGCATCTGTCCCTGGGGAGGCAAGGAGTTTTTTAGGTCCCAGGCAGATTTTGCATTAAAACAGGGATCTTTTTGGCCTTCCAGTGTAGTGCTGGAGGTGAGGAGGTGTTTAGGGTTGTTCCTGAAGTCCTAAATCTCACCCACCCAAGGTAGGTGGGATGAGCAGCTCAGTGTGAACTGGGATGTGGCCCAGAGTGGGGAGGAGCTTCTCTTCAGTACTGAGTTACTGATCTGCCTGTATTGATTTTTGAGTTCATTAGGACTTATCCAGCACAGAGCAGGACCTGATCTTTCTGTTCAAAGCCTTCCACAGGTCAGAGTACAGATGTTTCCCTTCCTCTTTCATGTATTCACAGAAATGAATTTTTTGATGTCAGAGCTGTTCCAGTCCAGGCAAATCATGCAGCTGCTGGCCTGTGAGTTAAATTGTGCTGCATCATTGAAGGGCATCTTTTTCAAGTGGGTCTGGATGTAATTCCCAGCTCACCTCATAGGATTCAGTATCTTTGTTCATTCAGGAGGCACTCTTTGCCTTTCAGAACCCGTTTGATATCAGTGACTTCAATGAGCTGAAGTCTGGCGCTTTTGGGTGACTTCTGAGACCAGGCTCAGTGTGTTCTCCCTTTCATTTGGAAGGGGCTTGCTGCTTTCCAGCTCAGCCAGGCACCTCAGTTTGTGTCAAGTTGCTAAACCTAATATACAGTTTCATTTGAAATTTTTTTTCTGAAGTTCCTTTCTACATTAGAAATGGAATTGTGCAAACCTTCACTTCTTTTTCTTCTGGACCTTCTGGAACTTAAACCAGTGCTGCAGTGTTAGAATAAATCTAATCAAGGTTCAGATATGTGTGAAGATTTATTGCTCAGAAAGGAGGGAGAACCTTCTCTTCAACAAGAGGGGCAGATGCTGCAGGTTTTACAGGGTGAAACTGCTGGGTTTGGAGGCTGCTTGTGCCTTTTTAAACCCCAGGAGAGGTTGTGTGAAATGCACGTTTGTGGCAGTGCTGTTGTCACAACTCACAGCCCCCTTCCTTTGAATGAAACTCGTAAACACTTCTAATTTCTGGTGATGATATTTCATAGGGCTGTGGATTCTTTTTATTAAACTTCAATTTCAAATAACATTCAGAGGGGAAAGCAATGAGTGGTTTAAATGCAGGTGGACTTTGATGGCAGCCTCTTGTACCTGAGTTAGGTGTGTGTCCTCAGCCAGGGATTCAGAGCAAGGAAATGGATGATTCTCTCTTCAGGGTGGGGTGAGCAGCTGTGAGAAATCAGCTGATAGTGACTGTACCCAGAGCAATGGAAATTTACCCTGCTCAGAAGTTGGAGGGGGAGGAAAGGGCTCATCTCAAAGGACTGAAGAGCCAAAAGTTCTCCTGTGGGTGGCAGTGAGAAGTTCTCACATTATTCAGGATCAGAATGCACATGCTTGCCCCAGTATCAGGCCACTTTTTAATCTGTTCCACTGTCTCCAGGGATTTTTTGGAGTCTTGTCAAAAGAGTTCACAATGCTCAGAGAAAAAGCCTCAGCAGAAGTAGCTGAACCAGCTGGAGGGATGCACTGTCTGAAGGGATATAATAAATGCATTCCTTTCCTTACAGTACTTCCTCTGGAATTGCTGAAAGCAAGCTGGCACTGAAATTAGGAGTGGTCTTTTGGGAGTAAACTTTCCATCACATTTCTCTTGTCCTCTTTCAGAATATTGAGAAATGGGACCCAGACAAGAATCTTGAGGAGCTGGAGCAGCAGACAGATAAAACTCGTGGAGGAGTTGCTTTCTTCCCAGCAGATTATGGTAATGTCACTAGTTGAAAGTGCATAAAAAGAAATAAAACTCAGGTTCCTGTATTTAAGTCATTCCCTGCAGCATAATTTTGAATGCTGAAATCACAGTGGGTTTTTTTAAAGCTTCTAAAACATGTTTAATTAGCTTCCCTCAAGATTTCATCTGGGTTTCTTAGCCTGAAGCCAATGCTTCATGGCCTGCCATGGGCCAGACCAGCCAGATAATATTATCTTTATCCTTTATCCCTTCCTTGCTGCCAGGCTGTAGGAAAAGGAGCAATGTGAACATGGGGAACACTGAGTCATTCCATGGCAGAAGACCACAGCTGATGATTATTTTGTTGCTCTTCCACAGAGACCTTCAGGAGGAAGTCTGAAGATAAGCTCATGGAGAAGCTGGGAGAGCTGTGTGCCAGGCAGTCCAGGACAGTGTCCCCTCTCTGTGGGTGCCCATCAGCCAAGCTCTGCTCCTTCCAGGGACAGCAGGACAATCAGTAGGTCCTTTTCTGTCACATATCCCAGCTAATCCTGGCTGCCAGAATGGATATTTGGGAACTCTTGGTCTCCTATTGGGGTTTTTCTCTGTAGCCTTACAGAAAGCTGATGTTGGAGTTGGGATACTCAGTCCTTCATATCCATTTGATGATAAACACCTTGGCATTTTCCATCAACCTTTGTCTAGACCTTACCAGACACTTGGGATAAACGGGAAAGGCAGGAAAGTGAGGCTAAGCCAATTATCCTGCTCACCTTTTTTGTTATCTAGGGTACCAGTTCCTCTTACTGGTACCTCAATTGAGCAAAAACACACAGGGTGGTTTTCTGTGGGTATCAGGGGAGATGTCAGTGCTTCTTGGAGGTTTCTGTGTGAAGGAAGAGCATTTTCAGGATGTTCAGAGGGAACAGCCTCAGTGGTGACAGCACAGAGGAAATAATGATGAAGAAGTGGAGGGGAAGGTGGGAAGTATCCTCACTGCCAGAGCAGGGAAGGCACTAGGGTGATTTGCACTTTGTGTGCCTGGGAAGATTCAATGGAATTGCCAGAAGAGGCAGAGAGGAAAGGGGAACTTGTTCTTACACTGAGACCTTAAAGTTGTGATGTCTCTGGTGCCTGCCTTTGTTCTCCAGAACAGTTTGGTGGGGTCACATTTTGAGAAGTAAATATCCCTCTTCATCCTGCCTGTGATCTGTGTTCCTGGGGGAAGCTGAACCCTTGAATTTTGACAGCAGGCAGAAGCAGAGTTGGAATCTGTGTGGTAGCCAAGCACAAAGGTCCTTTCTCAGTCCAGTTTTGATCCTGAGCCACTCCCTGCAGGATCTCTGGTGTGGATAAGGAGAGGATATGCTGAGATGGTGTTTTCTGTCTGTAGGGATGTTGCCTTGCTGTCATCCCCACCAAGACCTCTGAGCATGGGCAGGATGAGATTCCAGTGCCTGCCAAAAGCTAAAACTGTGTACATAGATTTGAGAGATGCTGAGCCACAGGAGTCAGGGACAGTCCCTGAAGAGGAGCAAAGGTAAGTCCTGGCTTTATTGGGAGCGAGAAATAAGTAACAAAAAGTTACTTTCTGAATCTCGTACTTGTGAAATGTAACTGTAAAAATGTTCTTTTATACCTCTATCATAAGAAGAAATCTTGTAGTTAATAAACAGCTACTAGATAATAAACAGGTAAACATTTTGATCTGGTTGCTTGAATATTTTAATTTTCTTTTTGCTAGAGTAATAATGTGAAGTATTCTCCGTAATACCTGGAGATCTTCCCTGCAAGTCTGTCTTACTTTTTCCTCATTTTCTAAATTTGCATCCTAGAAATGACTAAGAGCCAACATTCAGTTGGAACAGGGTTAATTAATATGGTCTGATTGTTTCACAGTGCAAGTGACAGCTCATCTTCCTCTGAAGAAGAAGAGACTGTGATGATTAAGGATGAAGCAGAAAGGAGAATGTAAGATTCCTTACCAGGACCCTGTTTCAAGTGATAGGATGTTCATTTTTTTCTGAAACTAAAATAATTGCTCTAACAGTAATCAGAGTGAAAGTTTATGTAACTTCAGTATCTCCATTCCTGGTTTTCACAGCCAAACAATTCTAAAAGCCCAGAAATGAAAGTGCTGCTGAGTGGCCCCAGGAGGTCACTCTTTTCCTGTTGCATGGTAAAGCTACCAAAGCTAGAGAATAGTTGTTGATCCTTGAGGCAATATTTGCACCTGTCCAGCTGCTTGGGACAGCTCCAGACACAACCAGAGGTGCCCTGGGGGCTGGAAAATGTGACTCTTTCTCCAGAAAATGTCACCAGAACTGTGTTTGACATGAATCAGAAGCAAATAGTGGCAATGTTGCAGGGAGTTGACTCAGACAAACCTTTATTTTTAGAAATAATAAAATAGGCTAGAATGGATGGTGATTTAAAGAGAATAATGACTACATTGTATGGGCAGGGACACTCCCAATCCTCCTTAATTGGAGGGAAAGGGGAGAGAGTGTGATGGGTGGAATCCTAAAGTGTAAATTCCCTAACAGGCACAGATGTCAGCCTTGTGTTGCTGGACTCATGGACTCATATCCATAGGTTATTAGACATTTGATGTGAAGCAGAGGTGCCAAATTTAACCATCTTCCTGCATTCATGCTCTGGATTCTGTTTGGAATTCTGAAGCCTGGAAGTTCAGACCACAGCAGTGCAGGGGACAAGCAGAACACGTGTCTTGTTGTGCCAGCCAATTACACTTCTTTTAATGGTTTGGAAGAAGGGATGATTGACAAGGAACAGAGCCCAAACAATGTCATTTAGAACAAAATCCCAAACCAGTAAAAATCAGGGAGAAGGTGATGCTTGGGGAGCTCTCCCTGGCACTGACACAAGTTCAGCAGTTCCATCAGTGTAAATCTGCAGTGATGGAGAGCAGAGCTTGCATTTTGATTCACCTTAACATTGCTGAAGAACATGCACAAATCTAATGTCTGGCAAATGCTGCTCAGTTCTGGCTGTAAATAAGAAATCCTCTTGGTCTGAGCAGGTCGAGAGTCTGATCTCATTGATGAGGGGTCAATCCAGTTTCACTTGCATCTGGAACAAACTATTAAACAGGAATTATTATTCTGTAAATGCAGATTATATCATGACAGGACATTCCACTATCACAATAATGTGCTTGCTGACAGTTTAGCAGTCTCACTGAGGAAATAAGGTCAAACAATCAAAAATTCTAATAATTGTTAGAAAAAACTTTTCATCTGCATGTATTTGAACCCCACCCCTGTATCCAAAGGGGACAAAAATCTATAGGCTCTGATTTCCATGCCAACCATACATCTGTTCAGGGCTCTTCTGGTGGTTGTTTGTGTTGTGCCTGAATGCAGAAGCAGTAAATAAATGGTCAGGAAGATCAGTTTTGTGTTCTGGCTTTGTTTGTGTCACCTGAGTGCTGGTGCTGCTGTTACCCACAGTTATTATTCCTGCAGATGCCCAGTCCTTGTTCTGAGCTCTCATCATATGAGAAGTTCCTCAGAGGTTGAGTTTATTCCTATAATGCTTTATCTTGATGAACTCAGGTTTTTCTTTCCTTTGCAGGAGGAATTGCTCAGGGAAGAGCCTTTTACTGCAACAGCTCCGAGCAGCCCGTAAGGAGTCCTTGGAGCTTCTTCACAAAGTGCCTGTTCCAGCTGAAGAACTGCAGCCACAAGGGCTGGAACACACAGGTTCCTCTAAGACAAGTCAAAACCAGTCTTGGGAAGTGAGGCAAGAGACAAATGAGGTGGTTCCCAGACAACTGATGAGATTGGGACCAGGCAAGGAAAGTCCCCCTTTTTCAAGCTGTGGGGGCAACGGAGCTGACACAGAAAAAGAGAACAAAATAGAAGCTGAGAAGATTCAAAATGCAGGAAATGCTCCAGAGCGTCCTCTAATTGCAGCAGAATTGCCAAGGTATCCCACAAGAGAGGTGATCAGGGGATTTGGATGTGGCTTCTCTAAATGTCCAGGATTAAAGAACACTGCTTACCTGGGCTGTGAGCTGGAGCAAGAGGGGGTCTGGTTGTGTTACCTGGAAAGAGCAACACACCTGGAAGGTTTAGAGGCAGCCTGGCATTAGATGAGCTATGGCACTTCTGACACTGGAAATTGAGCCTTTAGCTTTTATTCTGTAGAAGAGGAGGATAACACAATATTGATCTCCTTTAGGAGCAACAGCACTGAGATTTCCTAAGCACAGCTTCCTAGAAAATAGGTCTGGAAGGGTCAGTCTCCCTGTGCCAATAAAGACTGAGGTAAAATCTAATATCTTCTGGCAAATCTTTATAGAACTTGGTCTTGAAATCCTCAATGGTGAGGATTCCTTGACTCCCAGGTAGTGCATTTTGCTGTTTAATTATCCTTAGAGTTGTAAAGCTTTTCATTAAGTCTAATTTAAATTATCCCCTCTTCAATTTAAGCTTATTTTTGTTGTGTTCCCAGAAGGAATAGAAAATGGTTTATTCTGTTTCTCACTATAAAACACATTTTACAAACTGGAAGATGTATCAGTCTCCCCCTTGTAATTTTTTTCTTCCAAACAAAGGAATTCTGACTCTTTGCCACCAGGAAAAGGAGTTACAAGGAAAGGATCTTGGAGTTACACTTGTGAAGAGTGCCACGAGAATATCTTGGAAAGCTTTAAAAAATAGAAATGAGAGTGATATCAGTTGAGGAAACTGCAGAGTTATTTGGACCTCTGCCTCCCTGGGCTTAGTTTAATGTAGTGTATTCTGCAGAAGGTCTAATTTCAAAGTGAAATCAGGCCTTGTGCACCTGCCCAACTGTTTGGGAGAGCTCCTTTCTGCTGCCTTTTCAAAGGTTATATCCTGCTATTTTCAGAGTGAAATTTAACATTCTGACTTTGACATATGAGTCCTGGAAAGAATTAGGATCTGCCTGCTCTGGAGACTATTACTGTGTCAGAGTTAAACACTTGCCTGCCCTGTCACTTAGACACCTCAGCTCCTGTGTACTTACTTTAAATGGCAGGTGGTTGGTTGCAGGGTTTTTTCCCTCTGGAATTCCTGACATTAAGCTCATTGCTTCCATCAGGGTTACCAAACTTCATCTTGATTACCTGTTAGCCAGAGATGGCAGCCCTTGGCCAGGCAAGAATGTGGGTTATTTATTGTCTCTGACTGATAACTCAAGGATTTTAACTGATTTCAGTTCTCTGTCTTGCTATTCTAATTATTGCTGGGGCACCTGGGGCTGGAAGAAATCAGAAGAAATTGAGCTTTGTGTTTGCCATGGAAATGGCAGATGAAATCCTTCTGCAGGCATCCAGATGTAGAAAGATGGGAGGTCTTGGGGTCAGGGGAAATGAACCTCTGTCCTATCCTATAGCAGATAGGAAAGGAAATGGGGTTAGACTGGGAATCTTGGTGTGCAGATGGGCACTGACACATCACAAACACATCTCTGCTTAAAGGAGTTTTGATCTCCACACAGATCATCACCACTTATCAGAAGTTTGATCTCTGCTCCTTTTCTTTAGGCTTTATTTCTTCTTACAGAGTTAATTTCATCCACTGACAAGTTCTTGTTTCCCCCCACAAGCCCCAGAATTGCTTTCTAAATCTATTTTAGAATTTCATGAAGTGATTCCCCCTCAAGTGTGTGGTGTAAATATGAGAGAAAAAGAAGTGCATAGTGAAAATCTTACTCTGTGTGTTTTTCAGGAGAGAAGGCAACGAAAGAGAGCTATCCCAAAAGGAAGAGGAGATGAAGGAGAGGCAGAGGAGATGCAGATTGCAGGAGCAGCTGGAGCAGTGGCAGCCTCAGCACTCGGTGTGTGGGAAGCAGCCCATGGCAGAGAACACCCCGCTCCTGTTCCACATGGTCAGTGGCTCAGGGTGGGCTGGGCCTGGCAGGGGGCTCCCTGCCACAGGCACCTGGGAGCAAAATGTCATTTTTATTGCATTAGCTCAAATCTGTTTGTTATGGAGGAGAGGAGCAGCCCTACAGCTCTTCTCTCACACTGAGAGAATTCCCCACTTTGCTGTGCAGGGAGAGCTTCCCAAGCAGCTGCCCTCAGGTTCTGACCTGTCAGGGCTTGCTGAAATCAGTGGCCTCAGTGTCATCTACTTCACAGGAGCCAGAGAGTCTCCCACATGATTTTTCATAATTTTTTCTAAAAAAGTGAAATATTTTTACTGTCTCATTGTCCACCCCCAGCAGCTTTAGAGTTCACCTTTGTGGGTAGGTTTTGAGGATTCTGGGTTTACTCATAGGGTTTTACTGCTGATTAAGGGGGTATGAAATGATCCTGATTTTTCCCAGAACCCAAATATGGCGTGGAGGACAGGGCTGTTGTTCCTCCTCCTCGGATTTATCTCTGTCCCTGCCCTCAGCAGAGGGCTTGGAATGAGATGAGCTTTAAGATCACTCCCAACCCCAATCATTCCATGATTCTGTGACAAGCAGTCCTGCTGTATCCATGCACTGATTGTGCTGAGCACAGGGGCAGGTGAGAAGGTCAGAGGAGGTGAGAAACTGCAGAATCACCAGGGATCCACCATGATGATTTATTTGGGTTAATGCCAATAACAAAACTCTTTTGTCAGTAGGAGAGTTGAAAGACTTCACAGCCCTAGATTTGGGATGGACCATTCAGGTTTGTTTTGTAAATTGATTGCTGTGGTTGTGGAGATTTGAAAGCTCATTTTATTTAGCACTGGATTAGCCAGTGAGGAGGAGTAAAGGACTAAAAAGCTCCCAGCTGAGTTTCCCTCTGCCAGCCTGCTTTGACAAGGACAGCACAGTGCCCAGAGCTCTGCTTTGAAGGTGTAAAAGTTGTGGATCCTTTGGATTTGCTCCCCCCTGGCTGCTGCCAGGCACCACCCACTTCCAGTTAGCCCTTCTTAAGATGCAGACACTCGCTCCTCAGAAATCCACGTGGGTCTTGCTCTGTCCTTCCTGACAGTGCAATGCAGAATTCCTCTGTGCTTGGTCATCTCCCATCTTTGCTGTGCTGATGCCAGTGAAATGAGGATGGGCTCGGTGATGTGCTTTGTCTGGAGCAGAGCTCAGGGTGGACCTGGACTGGAACTGGAGCTGTAAACATTCCCCTCAGAGATGGGATGAAGTTCGAGTTGTGCAGCAGCCCAGGCTCCTGCTGCCTGTGCAAACTGTGCCCAGAAGGTGGGAGAGGGACTTGGTACACAGTGACAGGACAAGGGACAGGGGGTTTAACCTGCCAGAAGGCAGGGGTGGGTGGGATATTGGGGAGGAATGGTTCCCTGAGAGGGTGGTGAGGCCCTGGCACAGGGTGCCCAGAGAAGCTGTGGCTGCCCCTGGATCCCTGGAAATGTCCAAGGCCAGGTTGGAGCAATCTGGGAGAGTGGAAGGTGTCCCTGCCCATGGCAGAGGGGGAACAAGATGATCTTTATGGTCCTTCCCTCCCAAACCATTCCATGATTCCAAACTCAGTGCCAGCCTGCTCCAGGGGAACCAGCCTGACCTCCCAAGGCACCATTGCTAAAAGCAACTCAGCACAACCCATAATAACCATGTTGTCTGGGTAACTCTGCTCTTAGTTCTTATTCAGAAATATTCATTATTAAAATTAAGAATAAAAAATGTATCAACATCATCTATCAAATACAACAGTCCTTTATAAGATTACTTGAAATCTACCTTGATAGCACCATTTTTTTTCTTTGAAGTTGAACAAGGTTTTCTTTTCTTTCTTTTTTTATGAACACAGACAGAAAAACTTGACTGTTTTGACATTTAAACTAAACCCTCCTGTAATTTGGCAGCTGTGTCTCAGTGAAAATATCTAATATCTATATATAAACATGTATATTCAAAGAACAAGCCCCAGTATTTGACAGTAGCACACTTGCAAATTTGTTTTGTAAGTCCTTTGTTTTGGCAGTGATAGATGTTCAGATCTGGAACACTTGTCACAGTTTCCAGAATTCCTCTGACCATTTATAATGTACATAAATAATTGAATTGAATAATAATCAGAGGGAAAGTTTAGAAACTCTGCAATTACTGTAGCTGAGGTGCTGGGAAAGACTGGCAAAGGAAATTTAAAAAGCTGCATTAGGGTTACATTAGAGTTCTTGTCTAAAAAGTAAAAGCAGATTTAATGTGCTGTCTCCTTTTTCCTAACCCAGTTCAGTCAAACTCTGTCCTCAGCTTCACTCTGGGTAGAGGTAACTTGGGAGACTGAGAATGAACTTCCAGGGGCACTTCAGCTGCTAAAGAAGGGGCTGAGATCCAGTGGATTTTCAAGACATGCAGGCACCAATTCCCTGGGAAATCAGTGGGTTCTTTCTAAGAATTCTGCCTGTCAAGTCCAATCTTTAGGTGTCTGAGTACTTGGGCAATCAGGCCCACCTCTTAGTTTTAAAAGCAATGCAGGGAAGAACCTGATTTTTTTAATGCTATGTTTTGGGGTTGTTGGTTTTTTCTTTTTTCCTTCTCTGCACCACCCAAACTTTCAGTGAAATTAAAGACTGGCATGAGTTGATCTCCTCTGAAATTGGGCCTCTTAACCACCTTTTAACCTTTGGATCTGGTTCAGAACTATGTAAGCACCTGGAGTGCTGTGAAAGCCAGCAGAGTGCTGGTGTGATCCTTGCTGTAGGGTCAGGATGAAGGAGTAGTTTAGAGGAACAACACAGGGCTTGTTTCAGTATTTGAGCAGTGTTACTGATCAGGGAGACAGAGGGAATGCTCACAGTATGTAAAGCAGTTAAATGGAGGATGTAAAATGAAATAGGTTTGATCTGTCACTTCATCCATCTTGCTTATTATGTTAAGTAACTGAGTGCTGCTGTTGTTTTCCTGCCACATTCCCACCAGGTGGAATCCACATAATGCTGGTAACTTGTGCCACACTCAGAACTGACTTTTATGTCAGGAGCAGCACAACAAGGTTATTCTAAGGACATCACAGGATCCCAGACGGGTTTGGGCAGGAAGGGACCTCAAAGCCCACCCAGCGCCACCCCCTGCCATAGCAGGGACACCTCCCACTGTCCCAGGTTGTTCCAAGCCCCATCCAACCTGGCCTTGGACACTTCCAGGGATCCAGGGGCAGCCACAGCTTCTCTGGGCACCCTGTGCCAGGGTCTCCCCAACCTCACAGGGAACAATTCCTTCCCAATATCCCATCCAGCCCTGCCTTCTGGCAGTGGGAAGCCTTTGGGGAAGACAAAACAGGATCTGCAGGTGAGAGCAGGGCAGGCAGGGCAGTCCTGACCAGCAGGGAGGGCAGGCTCACGCTCCCCAAGGAGCAGCAGAGCAGCTCCAGTGAGGGTGGCCAGCTGGCAAATGTGTGGGAATGAGGAAGGTCCAAGAGCAAGGGCAGAAAGCCAAGGCAGGGACAGGACTCAGGGTCAGCCCAGTGATCCCCAGGGGTGTGGGGTGATGAAAGAGGGCTGAGCTGGAGCCACAGCCTCAGAGCACTCAGAGCAGGGGCAGTGCAGAGGGAGGTGAGGCCAGCCAGAGGTAGAGCTGCTCTGCAGCTTGTCCAGGACCAAGGGAAATGTCTCTGCTGAAAAGACAGCTTCACAGAGCTCCTTTCCCAGCACCCCCATGTGAAGTGGCACACCTGAGCCTGTGTCAGAGCTGGCCTTGAACACTGCAGCCAAACCCCTGCGTGGCCCTGCCACTTCCCATCCAGCCCTGGAATTAATTTAACACAGAACCACCAGAATTTAGCTTGTATTTATCTCTTTTGTTTTTGGGACAAAGTAGGTGTTTTCAGCAGGGCTTCAGCTTGATTCTCCATTTATTGCTTTATCATGATATGGCAGAACAAGATAATGTTGTTGGAGAGCTATTAGGAACCACCTTGTAAGCAGCCCCTTATAAACACTGTTTTATCTCCCTTACACAGCCAGAGAGGTTGGGAAATGAATGTGTTGACTCACACTGAGCATCTCATTTCTCTTGGCATTCACAGTCACTTTGGCTAACCTTGTATTGGTAATTATATTACCACGATCCTCATCTCAGTGCAGCTCAGCCTTACAGCTGCCTTACAAAACAAAAACATCCAGGCACAACAGAGTCATTCTACCTTAACAAATAGATGATGTGGGTACTTTCCTTTCCATCTTGTAAACACAGGCTTCCATCACCTTTTTGTCAAAATCAGCAAGTTCTTTATGTTAACACACTGTTCACTCAGCTCACTGGTGTCAGGTAGAATTCTCAGCCACAAGGTTTTCTACTTGCATTGCCACAAAATTACCAATATATTATGGTCAAATCCTTCCCTGTCCTTTGGTGGCCTGGTTCTCTCTTTGACCTGGTATTTTTTCAGGGGAAAATCCCTGACAAAATCCATGTTTACCATCCAGAGTGGTTCTGAAGTGCTGTACATTCTGCTGCTGGGACAGTTAGCCTGCATCAGCACACTCTGCCCAAAAGTAGGGATTGATTTCCAAAACTTGTGCAAGTATTTTTAGTTCAGTTACTGGCCCCAGAAGTTATTT
Organism: Notiomystis cincta; assembly: GCA_013398075.1. Taxonomy (NCBI): domain Eukaryota; kingdom Metazoa; phylum Chordata; class Aves; order Passeriformes; family Notiomystidae; genus Notiomystis; species Notiomystis cincta. Next base: position 57,858 of record VZRX01020030.1, read on the forward strand.
TTAAGCAGGAGGTGCCTTGATCTCCAAATTGTCAGTGAAATGCTTTTGATTCTTTACCTGTCTTCCTTGAATAGGTGCCTATGATTGCCATTGCTGTTCCATGGGTGTTTTGATCTTTTTAAGGCAATAGTGCTGACATCAACATTGGAAATTGCCCTTTTCTTCCATCTTTGGGTTGTTCAAGGACGTTGTGGATCCCGGGATCCCAAGCCAGCACTTCACCAGCTGGACCAGGGCACTTGGGCTCCACTGGAGCTGCTCACATGACTGCACTGAGGTGATGGCCTCAGCACTATTCAAAAATACACCACTTTTATTGCTGGGTGGAAAGTGCATCAAGGAAAAGGACTGTAAGAAAGTCAAATTTATGTCTCCACTTAAAGAATGGACAAAGGCCTGATCAACCACTCATGAAGGAATAGGTTTTGTGCCACTTCCTCACAGAAATGCCAATTTATCCCCCAAAATGTGGTGCAGTGCATCTATTTGGAGAAGCTGAGGAAACCTATAAAATCTTTTGATGATTATAACGATTTTGTGACACAGCAGTTGAATTTTTCCATATCTGTATTACTCCAAAGGTGATCCTGGTTGTACAAATCCCCTGTGACCAAATGTTTTCATTGACACTGGACCAAAGCAACTGCATCTGTGTGAATGTAATTGTAACAGCATTTTGCCCTTACTGTTATTTTAATATGGCTTTTAAAGCCCCATTAATTGTAAAAATCACTGAATAGTTCCTATACTAATTTTTTTCAGACACCAGAGCTGAGTCTGGGTTGTGCTTGGCTCCAGCTGCTCTCCCTGTTGAGCTGATGCCAAGGTTGTGGCCAGCAGTGCTGTGCCCAACAGCCACCAGATGGCTCCTGAATTCCTCCTTTTTTTTTTCCCTGCCAGGCATTTAATGAGTTCCTGAAACAAGATTAAAATCTCTTGTACTTAATGAACCCTCTGCCTCGACTCAAGAAAGGCTTAAAAATAAACTAAGGCAATTAGAGATGGAGTTAAACTTAGCACACAGAGACAGAAGGCCAAGATTCCTGTTTGTGCCACCAGTCCAGCACACAGCATTTGGAAGGGATGGAAGATCCCAAGGAAATGTTTTTCTAGCATGGGTGGCTGGCAACTGGCACAGAGCCTGTGTTTCTGGCCTCCTCTTCATCTTCCCACATGGTGCCAGGGAAAGCAAACAGGGAGGGATTTGCTGGCACAGCAGTTTGGTGAAGTGGCTGCTTCCTGCTGTCCCTGGCTGCAGGCACAAATCCCAGGAGCTGAGGCTCTGGATGGCACAGATCTGACCCAAGGATTTGCCTTAACAGGCAAGCAGAGGGTGTAGGCCTTGTGTGTGTGTTATAAACAGCTCCTTCTGCACAGGAGGAGCTTGCTCTCCGTGTTCCCAGAGTCTGGAATGTTTTGGGAGTGCCCAGGCACTCTTAGGGCAGGTTGTATTTCCCATCCTGATGGCTGCTGTCCCCAGTTCTGCTCACACCACCAGAGCAGGTCCAAGAGCCACACAGTAAAGCTGCTTTCATAACCTTTGCCTGCTTTAAGAGGTTTTCCAGCCAAATTGCTGTAGAAATGCTCAGAACCAGGAAATTTACCTGTGCTGAATGCAACAGGGTCACCAAAAAGTCATGGAGAACCTTGCATGTAAACCTGGAACCTGATGGTTCCCAGGGGCTGCCACTTTTGTGCTTTTTCCAGCTGTGAAGGAATTGAAGAACCAAAGCAGTGAGTTCCTGCAGTGCTGTTTCTCTGACTGCAGTTGGAAAAGGCCCCAGGAGAATGTGAGATATTTAATCCTTTCTGTTCCTCAGCATATCTTGGAAGTGATTAAAATGAGTTTAGGCTTATTCCTCAATACACTCCTGCCTGAGTTTGACAGATGGGAACATTCGTCGCTGTTGCTTAAGGGAAAGGTTAATACAAGGAAAGGAGCAGAGTTTCCAGCGTTCTGTGCATGAACTTGCTGCCAGCAGAGGTCCTGAATACTCCTCCATTCACATTAGCAGGATGTTCACATTAAACTTGAAGACAATCATGTAAAATGTCCATGAGCCAAATTCTGTTTCCCATCTCAGAGAGGGCAGGAGGACACAAAACCATCTCTGGGCTTTTTGTCTCCTCAGGTTGTGCTCCATGCCAGGCCCTGTGCTGGCAGCAGGAAGAGCTGCCCTGGGTTTGCAGTGGCTGTGAACAAGTGCCAGTCACATTTAATTTCACAGAGAAACACTTTCTGCCGTGATTCTCTCTCTTGGAATCCAAACAGAATTCCCAACCCCTGGCCTTACCTCAGGGCTGTGATCACTGATGCTATTTGTAGATGAAAGGAGGCTGAACCTGCCCCTCTGTTTTTCCAAAGGAGATATACAGGCTTGCCTGCTAAAGGAACTGCAGGATTTAAAGTGCATTCCTGGTTTTCCTCATGCCTTCTTGTTCAGCACTGACTTAGCTGGGCTCGTGTTCCAAATCTCAGCACACAGGGGGATAAGCTTGGTCACAACGTGTAAACACATTATTCCACAAATACTCATTATAGGGCATTATTCTCAGTGGCAGGGAATGGAATTCAGGGCTTTATCAGAGATTATGGAGTGGAAGAATCGTGCAGTTATTTTTATTTTGCAAACACAGAGCTCTACCCAGCTCTGTGCCAAGCACCTGGAGTTCCCACCAGCTTCAAGGAACACTGTAAGCACTTAGTTCTCAGGATCACAAAGCCCCAGATTCACAGGTCTGAAGAGTTGTCTGGAGGGTGTTTTATAGCTGGAGGGAAGAGCACAGAGCCTGTGACAAACTGGGTACAATCCATTTTAATTGGAAGCTGGCAGTCTGTAAAACAAGCCACTTTAGCTCTGCTAAAACTTCCTGATAAATCAGCAGAGCAGAGTTTCCTCCCCCAGAGCCTTTATCTTCCTTTATTTCTTTGGGGATTTCCAGAGAGCATCAGGGGAAATACATGAAAAAGATAAATAGATGGGAAGAAAAAACGAGGCTTTCCCCAAGTTGATAAATTTATGGTGAATCATAGAACCAATCCCAAATGGTTTGGGATTGAAAGAGACCTTAAAGATCATCTCATTCCAATCCTCTGCCATGGGCAGGGAACAGGGCATCTTGTGGAGTATCCAAGTGGAGCCATTTCCATAGGATTTAAACCCAGCTTGGAGCATGTGCCAAACCCCAAGCTGGATTTCAGCTGGCTGAGGACCAATTCCAGGGTCTGTCCCAGCATTTCCAAGTGCCCATGTGCAATTCTCTTCCCCTCTGAGGGTCTGGAAGTCCTGACACATTTCATTTGTGAGGCAGGTTGGAATCCTTTGAAGAACAAGTGGTGGAAGATGAGATGAAGGAGCAGGAAAGGGAACAGAGGTTAATTTTGAAAGTTTGGTGATAATCTTACACTCTTCCTCTTCAGAGCACTTTACAGACTTGTGATAATGAATCCAGCTAGACAGGGACCAGGGTAAGGAAATACTGTCTTCACTTTACAGTTCCACAGAGAAATCCTTATTCCAGAGCCAGGACTGAGGCACAAGTTCCTGATTCCCAGTCTTGTGCTCACATGAAATGTGTAAGTAATTAAACTTCCTTTTCTCATTTCAGCTGCTTCTCATTAACCAGGAGTATAAACTCATTAGAGGAGGAACTTTTTGTTACATGTGCTCAGAACACCAGCACAATGAGGCTGGGAATCCTTCTGAGCCTCTCCAAGTGTTACTGGAGTGTAAACACCAATCATGGAAAAGGCACTTCTCATTTTTAATGATTATGTCTCAGAAAGCAAACAAACTCAAATAAGACTCAGTGTTACTTTGATTTAAATTTTAATGCACTTCTCAGGCCAGTGTTTACCTGAGCAGAGCCTTTGTCAGAAAATTTTCCCACTTCTAAAAAATAAAGAAGAAATTATATGTTTTTAAAAAGCTGGTTGTTACCAGTTATTTGAATGTTTTTTTTAACTTGTTGGATTTGGAACAAAAATATTTTGATCCTATATGATCCAGCATCTTTCTGCTAATAAATCCTATGGACCAGATCCTTGCCTCCCCTGGAAGAGGATTTATCCACATCTTTGATAGATGAGCCATTAACTCCAGTGAAGCAGCTGAGAATTCCCTCAGTGTAGTTAAGAGGTTTTCTTCTTCAAACCCAACACTAAGAATAATTGTCCAGAGCAAGAAAACTTTCAGCAAAGACATTTCCTTTATTATTATATCTTTAACTTAAAACTCCCATGATCTGGAGTGCCCTAAGTGAGGTGAAAACTGTGGAGATCAAAGCGAATTACACAGCTCCATTACAGAGCTCCCTGAATCCCTGCAATCTCCCTTGGCAGAGTTATCTGCTTTGGAGGATCATAATTCCTCCATTTGAGCAATCTGAGGCTCAGTCCACAGCAGAAATTTCAATACCATCTTGCCCCCATCATGTTTTTCAGATCCATAACCTCAGCATGATACTCAGAAAGGCACTGGTGCTACACAGGGATTCTGCCACAGAAATGCATTTGCAAAAAGACCATTCAGACCATTAAACACCAGTTGTACTCTCCTTTTGGTAATGAAAAGTTAACTTCCTGATTCCAGAGTGTTCTGCCAGTGTCATGCAGGAACTGCAGAGCCTCTCCTCATCCTCACCCATTGCTCCCACTTTGCAGTGATAAAGCAGTTCTGTGAATGGTTTCAGTGTTTGTTCCATGCTTTAATGTGGAGTTTCAAATCATCTACCAGATGGCATTGTCATCATTTTTCCTTCCCCACAGAATGAAAATGAACAAACACTTGACATTTCCAATATGTCTTCATCTAATGCAAGAATTTTTAGAAGCTGTGGAATAGTGATAATCTGCTTTGCCTTAGATGGCCAGAATTGTTAAATGTATCCTAAAAATCCCGCATTTCCCACGTGACTGTGTGGAAAATAGGGATATAAGCACACAATCATGGTGGTAATGTCTTGTACCACAAGCTCTGTCCGTGGCAGAGCAGGAACATGGAATGCCAGAGCAGCTGTGGAATGAGAGGGGAAGGTTCATTAGAGAAATTAGCTTGAGCTGCTCCAGCACTTAGAAATCAGCTCACATTTACAAACCCACAGCAGATGCATCGTTTGGCAAAAGAGTTCTGCAGTCAGTAATTTGCCATTCATCAGGGATTGCCTCTTAAATCTGGGATCCAAGCTCGGGTGCAGATGACATAGAAGGATAAATTTAGACAGGGCTGAAAACAATTATTTTGATTAAACCTCCAGCCAATGAGAGTGAGAGTCTTCCTATTCCTCCCCTTCCCCCTCCCTTCCCCCTCTGTGGTAAAGAGTGAGTTTAACCCCTCTCCCTTTTCCAAGCAGGGGGTGTTTGGATGGAGCTTTGGCTGCTGCAGAGTCTGTTTGATGGAGCAGGGAGGGTGTTGGGATGGAATGTGCTGCCTTGCTTCCATGCTGCTCTTGGAAAAGGTGCTGGGAGGGAAATGTTGAAATTTTATTTATGTGAACAGACTGTATCTGTTAAAGTAAAAAATTGGTTTTTCCTTGGCCTACTTTGCCACTGGGGCAACTCCTCAGACTGGGTGGGTTGGTTCTGCTGGGAAATCTTTGTCAGGTTGTTGCCTGGCTCCTGAACTTCCCCGTGGTCATTCCAGCCCCTCACAGCTTTGACAATAATGTTTCCCAGTCTTTGAAACTCTTTGTCCAATCTAATGTGGATGTGTAGGAAGAGTAATGCCAACTACTTTTCAAAAAACATCACCAAAAGCATTTAACTACTCTGAGCTATCTTATTAGAAATAAAGTTATGTTAATCTTGCCTGACAAGTTTGTGCCTACCAAGCTTTGGCTTGCTGTCATCATAAACAGCTCTGGTTTAAAATAATAATATGAAGGTAAATTGTTACTTTTTAAAATGAGTTTTTAATGAATAGTGGTTTCCTTTGGGAATATCATGGAATCACAGAATGGTTTGGATTGGAAGGGGCTTTAAAGCTCATCCCATTCCATGGGCAGGGACACCTCCTGCTATCCCAGGTGGCTCCGAGCCCTGTCCAGCCTGGCCTTGGACACTGCCAGGGATCCAGGGGCAGCCACAGCTGCTCTGGGCACCCTGTGCCGGGGCCTCCCCACCCTCCCAGGCAACAATTCCTTCCCAATATCCCTTTTATCTCTGCCCTCCCCCAGCCTCAGGCCATTGTGCCTCTGTGCCATTCAGCACCACTGAAGGCTGGATTATGTGGCTGTCCTGAAGTTGTCTCACAATTCCTTTTCCCTCCTTTCCCTGGGCTGTGGATTTGGGCAGAGGTCATTTCTTGGCTGCTCTCTGGGGTTGCTGTTCCTCTTTGCTCTGTTATGTGAGAGGGGAGAAAAAAGGCCAGAGCTGGGGATGGAGGGTGGTTGGAAACTGAGCTGAAGGGCTGGAGTTTATAATGACATAAAGTGTAATTGCAACATAAAATAGCAAGAATTTGGGATGAGGAAATTTTATCTTATTTACTCTTTGGTAATTGTTGGCACTTGACTGCAATCAGCTGCAAGCCTGAGTGACAGCACAATTCCAGCCAGAGCAGCCAAAAATAGCCCAGCATTTGAGTAATTTTAGGCTTTTTATAACCTAATGCTGTCACAAATAAAAGCCAGTGTAACGTGGGCAAATTGAACTCTCCTCATCTGTGGACTGGGCTAAACTGGGCAGTGCTGTGGGAAGCACACCCAGAAAGCACCACTTGTTTTCCTTCAGCCACTCTTGCTCAGAATTAAGCTGGGTTAGCTCTTTTTTGTTCATTATTGTTAATATTTTAGAAGTTATCCAAGTTCTACACTTAGATTCTTGTTGGGGTGAGGAGAGGGAAGGTCCAGCCTTCATCAGAACTTCACTCAGAAGGAACCTTAGTAAGTAAATTTCTGATGTGATTTTGGTCAGAAAACCCACTGGTCCCTCCCCTGCTGCTGGGCCCAGGGAGTTTGTAGTAGTTGGAGATTCCCTGCTGAAATGTTAGTTAGAGGTGCTGTTTATGGCATTAGCTCTTAAATTGCCTCCTCTCATTGATCCCCACACCCTTATTGAAGGGGGAGAAAGAATCCTTCCTCCAGCACAGGATATAGGAGAAGCTCACTTTTCCCTCATGGGCCCTTCTCCTAAAGCTTCTTCCCCAGGGGATTTCAGTGGAGGGGCCAAAGCCCTGAGGAGTTCTTTTGGCAGCTCAGGGCCACAGTGACATTAATTAATACAAATCTGCAGCATCACACACGTTTGCATGGCTGTTTTGCCTTAATTACTAATTGCAGCTTTTATTTGCTACCAAAACACTGGGTGACACAGTAGAGCTGCTTGTTGGATTTTATTCATTTTATGCCTTATTAAACTATTTTAAGAAGTTGTCTGTTTTGAGGACCAGCAGAAAAAGTCTACAAAAGCTACATTAACTTGTCAAGTGGATTACTCATGAAACACCTTTGTGGACATTTTAATTCAGAATTAAAGTGGCTGTAATTGGATTTAGCTTACTTTGCTTTCAGAGTAAATTCAGGTAAATCAAATTAAGGTTCATTCAGTGTAGAGGTGTGGGCAGAAATCCTCATTGTGGAGCAACTGAAAACAGGAGGCCAGGTTGGATGGGGCTTAGAGCAACCTGGGCTGGTGGCAGTTGTCCCTGCCTGTGGGAGGGGGTGGAAGAAGAGGAGTTTTAAGGCCCCTTCCAACCCAAACCCTTCCATGATTTTATGATGTAACCACTGAGGAGCAGGACTGGAGAATCTTTGGGATTTTAGGGACTTGCTTGTTAATTTACCCCAGAAATGTCAGGGGCAGCAAGTTGAATATAGATAGGAAGAAGAAGCCAATAATTACAGCTGCAGGTTGTGGAAGGAGAAAAAACTGTAAGTCCACAGTTCAAGCCTGAAGTTGTGTCTTGAACAGTTCTCTTAAAGGAGAGAGAATTTGCATCCTAAATAACCAACTATCAATGCTGAAGTAAAGAAAGGAGGTGAGTTCCCTTAACTGTGACATCATCTCTGAAATGAGGGATGTTAGGTGAAGCAGAAAATAATGAGTTTTCACACTATCAGGCTTGTTTGAGGGCTTTTCAGTGATTAAAAAAACCCAAAACTAAAACATTGAGTGTTGAATACAGAATAAATCCAATCACACTTTTCCAGCTGTGACTGTGTAACCTTCCATTCAGCAGGCAGTGTGTGACTAAATGAGGAGCCAGGTGACAGCTGTCCAAGAAAACCTGCAGTGCTCAGGCAGGTGTCACTGATAGAACAACCTGGCTTTTATGGCTCATTGTCCCTCTTTGATAAATGCTCTCTGGGTGTTAAATGCCCCTCCTGTGATAGCAATGAATGTAATTAATTCCTGATGATGAATACACTTCCAGTAACCCAAAGACTTTCATTTTCATACTCTTTCTCTTGACAGGAAGCCTCTTTTTTGCCAGCTGTTGCCACGTTGCCTGGAGCCCAGGGTGGGCAGAAGGAGATGCTGCTGCTGACCACTTGGCTGGTGAGCTGTGGCCAGGTGGCCACGGCTCAGTGGGAGGGGCAGGTGCCTGACAAGCTGCTGGCAGCAGCCAACATCTACCAGGCCCTCGTGTCGTGGCTCCTGTCCCTGGTGAGTGCAGTGACCTGGCACAAAGGGCTGTGCTTTGACCTCCAGTGGGTACATAATCACTCTTGAAATCTCCATTTCCCCCCCAACAGCTACAAAACAGTGGGAATTTTGTTCTAATTCACCTCAGAGTCCATTAATAAAAGTCTCGCTGGGGCCAGTGGAGTTGGGTTCTGTCTGTAGTTTATGAAGAAGTGAAGAATTGTTGAGCCAGATTTTCAGTTGTGACTGCTGGGTGTCAGGCTTTGTCCTTGGCAATGGACACAGGTTCATTTTGGGTTTTACCACTTGTTCTAGATGAGAATAGAGCCTTTCTGATAGTCAAGAATGCTGTGAACAAGTGAGGAGCTGCCTCATCTTAATTGTCCTTTGCTTCACATGTTTTTCTCCTCTGAAGAAACCACCCCATCCTGTCTCCTTCCCATCCATATTACCCTTTATTCCCTGGGGAAAGCAGTGTGTTTTTCCTCCCCAGTGTATGTTTTTCCTTCCCACCCTGTTCATTGACCTTACTCTTTTCCCTGGGAAAGACTCTGGGATACCAGTACTGATCCACACAGTCAAGGTAGATTTCACCCTGAGCAGCCAGGCTTTTAAATCACTTAAACTCCACTTAAACACAATTAATTGTTAATGATGTTCATGCTTCCATTAAAACATTGCTAACGTTCTTTAGTGTTAGTTCAGTGCTAATGAAAATTGCCACTGGAACAGCCCTGGATCCTGAATTTCCCATTCAGACTCGTTAGCTTGTGACCAGCTGCATTGTGAGCTCTCTTTCCTTGTGTTATTCCCATTAAAAAAACACCTGAGCTCTGACTTGTAGCAGTTCTCTCTGTGCCTGAGAGGGCACCTCAGCTTCCAGAGCTGTGTCACTTGCTGGGTGTAGGCTCAGATGTTCAGATGGATTTTGTGCCCGAGAAAATCTGGGGTAAAATCCACCAATTTATTTGACCCGGGCTCTGAAATGGCTGTTGGATAGCAATGAAGAAGTTTGCATTTCTATAAATTAAAGAATTGGAAACGTTGAGGCATTTTTAGACCAAATTCTCATCTGGTAATGCATGCAATTCCAATGACTGGCTTGTGTAAATCAGCATATCCTTCCTGATTTCATTGGAGGTGTGCTGGATGCTGCCAGCTGGGAGCAGCAATCCCCTGGATGCTGCAGAATTCCATGGGAATCCAGTGTTCAAAGAGAGGAGGACTTGGTGCTGGTGTTCTGAGTGATCCAGCTGAGCAGCAGTTTCAAAATCCAGCCTGGCCCTGTGTTGAAAACGTGTTTCTAAAGGCCTTTATCTCCCTGTAAATGGGCTGGGGCTCTGTATGCAGTAAAGAGAGCTGCTAATGCATCTAGAGACTGGTGGTGGTATAAAGCAGGAGAACCCTGGGAGGGAATTACAGTCCTGTAGCTCAGACTTGCCTTTCTCTCCATCCAGAGCATGTTCTGGATCAGGCACCTCTGCTCATGTGGCTGCTTTTCCTTTCTCCTGGCTTTGCTGATTCCCCATGTCTGCCTTTCCCAGAGCTTTCTGCCCCTTTTCACCATCTGCCCTGAACATTTTGCAGCATCCCAGTACCTTCTCAGGCTGTTTCAAGTGTGTCTCCTCTCTCTTTTCTAATTTACAATCAAGTTTTTAATGTATTCTGCATGTTAAAGTGCATTATGTTTCATCTGACTTGGAGCAACCTAAAGAGCCAAGGCATGGTCTGTCCTACTGGAACCTTCTCCCTGGATCTAAACTGATATGCACAATAATAATTTATGTTTTGGGGTTGGCAGAAGTCACTTTTTACCCTTTTTGGTTTAAATCAGATCTATATACTGGAAAACAGAATGTTTGCCTCCCACACAACTGGGCACAAAAAAAATCCATGGAAAAGAAATCACCTCAGCCCAACTAAAAGGGGGTTCACAGGATTGATGGGGTTTGGGCTATTAGTGAAGGGCTTCTTAGGGAAGCATCATCCCTTTGCATTGATTTGTGAGTTGAGCCTGGATTGATCTCACAGTCACAGGTAAAGGCACACACGGTGCTGCTGGGACAGGAACACTCCAGGCAGCCTTGGCAGGGGCTCTGTGCTCACCCCTTGCTGGACCAGGGAAATAATGGGAATTCCTGCTTCCACATAGTGAAACTGGTGGAAGTCAGAGCTTGCAAGTCCTCACTGAGAAAATAAATCCTATGACTTATCAAAAGCAAAGTGTTATTCCTATTTAATTTGGTCTTCATTGATTTTTCTACTGGCTAAACCACAGCTAATCTACTAATCAAAGCAGAGTGCTCCCTGGGTTGTTGTGGGGCTCTTCTCAGAAGTAACAGAGCAAGATAAAGGGTGTTTTTCAGTCCATCTAAAGCTGGAATTGTGTTCCAATGGATTTGCAGGTACCCCCTGTGAAGAGGAAGGATGGCCCCAAAGCTCCATTTGAGGTGGTGGGGCTGCAGCAGGCCTGGAGAGAGGAAGGCTTGGCCCTCTACGCCTGCCTGGTGGCCCCAGAGGAACCTTCAGGCCAGAGCTGCCCCGAGATCCACGAGTCAGGAGTGAGTAGCTGTGCAGGCAGGGCAGGCAGCACTGCTCTGTGCTCAGCACCAGGGTTGTGCCAATTCAACCTCAAATTCCAGCAGGGCAGGACAGAGCAGTGTAAGAGCTGCCCAATTGGGATGGGGGGAACAGCCCAGAACTGGGGAACTGAAGAGTTGCTTTAACAGCCAATTTCCAACACAAGCTGGCCTCAGTTATGCTGCATTTAGATTATGTGCAGACAAGAAATCAGCTCTCTGTGGCATCATTTTTTCTCTGTTGCTCATTAGCTGTATCCTCATGCTGCAGAAATTCAGCTGGATTTGGAGGAGACACATCTTTCGGCACTTGTTATGGTTTTTCCTCCTTTATTTTAACTGTGTGAAGAGTGTGGCCCAGGAGGAGGAGTTATTGTTATGTGAATCCCAGGATCTGAGCCTGTTCCCTCAATTTTGGTGGGCCCCAGAGCCTGAGCTGTGCAATAAAACTGGAAGGTTTTGCACACAGGCTGGAAATTTAGCACATGCAGGTGGCACATGTGATGTAGGACATGATATGAACTCATGTCCTGAACACAGCAGAGCTGGGAAATTGCAGCTCTGGGCTCTACTCTGATCTGTCTTTCACAGAGCTGGTTTGATACAGGTTGGAGCATCTTGTACCTGTTTGGTTTTTGGAGGCAGATTTTTAGGTATTATTGCCACTCTTTCCTGGTGTAAATACCTGTTTTTCCTAAGCAGTGTGGGTGGCTGCTGCTGGGAAGTGTAGCCAGGAGCATGTGGGGAGCAGCAATCTCTGTGTCCCCCAGATCTTCTGAGAGCCACTTGCTTGAATAACTCCTGTGGCTGGGGAACCTTTGAGGTGCTGCCTCGTGCTCTGCTGAGGCTGCTGAGTTCCTCTCAGGTGGCTCAAAGCAACTTTTGTGGCTTCAGTCAGCTGGGAGTGGAATTTCTACTCTATTTTTGCCTGCTTCACCCCCAGGTGTCTGTGTTATACCTGCTGGACACACCCTGGGGAGCCTAAATGGAATAGGATGTGTAAACATGTTTTTAAAACACACTTCAGCATCCCCTCCTCAGCTGCAGCAAGTGTCCTTCACTTGCAGCTGCTGCCTGGGAGCAGCAAAGATTGAACTTCCCACGATGTATCACAAAACCGGGAGTTTGACAGCTGTGGCTCCAGTGCTCCTGAAAATAAGTGATGGATGTTGGCACCAAATGTCATGATTAAAACACTACCAAAAAAACCCAGCCCAAACCAATGAGCAGCTTTTCCATTAGTGATGGAGCAGCCCTGGGCAGAGGCTGATGAGACCAGACTCTGGTCTCAACTTGGTGTTGGTTTCTGCCCAAGGCAACTGAATTCAAGGTGTTTCCTCTATGGAGCAAAGCAAATGCAGGGACAGAGCCTGACCTGCTCCCTGCTGATTCCAGCTGAGGGGTTGGCCAAGCACCAGAATTATGGTGCTGATTATGCTCCAAATATGTACCCAGAATTGAATGAGCTTTTGGAGCTGTGGGCTCAGACTGCCCTGAATGTTTGGCTGGAGATGGGAAGGGTTAAAGCACAACATGATGGAACAAAATGTGCAGTTTTTCCAGTCTTTATCATGAAATCATGGGATGGTTTGGATTGGAAGGGGCCGTTCAAGGCATCCAGTTCAAGTCCCTGCAAGAAACTGGGACACCTTCCACTATCCCAGGCTGCTCCAAGCCCTGAACAACCTGGCCTTGGATATTCCAGGGATCCAGGGGCAGCCACAGCTTCTCTGGGCACCCTTTGCCAGGACCTCCCCACCCTCATCATGAAAAGCTGCTCAGAGCTGAGCTCTGTTGCTCAGCAGTGACATTTCAGGTGTTGGGGCAGTTCTCCCAAGCAGGACTTAGGTTTGCTGTCCCTCATTAGAGGCTCTGCCTTTGTGGTACCACTGACTTGTGTCAGTCTTTCTTTCCTGAGGCATTTGTAGAACTGCTGCTTTCCCCAGCAGAGATCAGAGCTGGGAGGAACAACAAGAGTGGGGATGTCAGCCCCAGCAGAGACAAGGAAAATGACAGCAAGTCTCTTCCTGTTCCTCCCCTTGGGCAGTTTCAGCTGCTGTGGAGAGAAATGTGGACTTTATTCTTCACACTGAAGCCCTCAGTCTCTCACTGTCCTGTCAATGTGCAAGTTTTCAGTGGCTGAATTGAATAACAAAATCCTGTTGGGGCACTTCTTGCTTCTTGTTGCAGTTGTCTCCTGTGGGCACAAAGAGACCCTTTGCAGGGCTTACCTTTAAAATATGATTTGGTTTTCAGGTGCTTTTGGTGCATCTGTTTGCCATAAGAATCTAGGGAGACCTTAAGTTACTTTTTCTGGGTTATGCAAAAAGGACCAAGCATGTGTTAATGTTAACCATTATGACAAATGATATTTTAATATTAATGTGTAGAGCCCAGAGTCCATTTTCAGCCCCAAAAGGGGGCTCTGAGCTATCAGTTTCTTATTTACTGGCCACTTCACTGTCATCTCTGTAACTTTTATTATTTATCACATTCTGCCCCAAGGTCTAATAGTTATAAATAGAATAATAATAGTGGTTTCTCCAGGCAAAAGCTCCTGTTCTCAGCACATCAAGAAGTCTTTTGGCTTATTCAACTAGGATGGCATCTATTCCTATATCCAGTGGTTCTGCTATGTTTCCTCTCATTTTTATCTGTTTTTGGGGGGCTTGTTTAGGGTGTTTTTATTTCTCTCCTCCTCCAAACAGCTGCTAGAAGTGAGGCAGATTTCATCACCCCTGCCTGGTTTTGGTTTCTTGTTGTCAGAACAAATGATGAAACCCCTCCTGAAATCCCTGAGTGCTGATAGACAGGCTGCAGTTCCAGGCACATCTGATGGGAATTAGATTTGTACAGCCTCTGCTCCCTACGAACCTCCCAGGCATTCCTGATTATCCCACAGGCACCGTGTGGAGCTCTGGGGCTCCTCTCTGTGAACTTCCATCACTTCGTTCTCTGGTGGCTCAGAGGAGCTCCCAGTCTCTGTCATTTGATTTGGAGTTTTCCTCCTTGAGCTTCACTTTTTAGGTACAATAATCACAGAAAGATGGAATGTCCTGAGTGGGAAGGGNCAGGACCATCTCTTCCCTCGAGTAACTGATGGAGAGAAGATGTTCTGCACAATTGTTGAGTCTGTTAATTTCTAATTAGGTCTCCTTAAGGTCACTGGTTTTGTTCTGTGAAAGTCGTGCTAATTAAGAATCAACCTGAAGAACAATGAGGCTTCAAGGGGAGGTTAAATGATGGAAAACTGTAGTTTAGCAGTGCAGTATTCAATATTAATGCATCAGTATTAATATAAGCCTCAATCTTAAAAAGTCACAGAGTGGTTTGGGTTGGAAGGGACCTTAAAGGTTGTCTAATTTCAACCCTCTGCCATGGGCAGGGACAGCTTCCACTGGACCAGACTGCTCAGTGCTCTGTGCACCCTGGCATTGAACACCTCCAGGGATGGGGCCTAACAACTATTTTCACTGATATCCCTAAGGAAGCCTTTGCAAGTTAATGTTTCATTGTTTTGGGCTGGTTTATGGTTCTGGTTCTGGCCTTTCCTTCCCCTCTGAGCATGGTGTGATCTGCTGGTAGATGGCATGAGCATGGGATGAGGGCTCTGCTGGTTTAGGGGATGCAAGGGGGTTACACCAGGCTTGGTTTGGGGAATCTGAGGGCAGCTGTGTGGAGCTGGAGCCGGGGATGGCTGTGGACAGAGGAGTGGCTGCTGCAGGTGCCAGGTACAGACAGAGTTTCTGAAACCATCACCAATGCTTTTTAACCACTGGCTCTTTGCAGACTGCAGAACATCTCCAAGGAACATCCAGGTTTTACCAGAAGATTTCTGCATTTCTGACTTCTACGTGGCTTCCAGATCTTATTTGGTGGAGAGATGAACTGGCCAGTCAGTTCCAAAACCAGCTGTGCCCACTTCTTTATGGAGTTCCCTCTGTCCTGCTCAGTAACATCACTGCTGTCAATCCTGATCCCCAGGTACTGTACAGAAATGCTTGGACTTCTGGTAATTGTTTAATCAGGTTCAGTAAAAGTTGTTTTTCCAGTGTTAGCAGGTATTCTCCTTTGCTTTAGCAAAGGATTTAAACAGATTTTGAAAACAAATGCTTCTATATTCTGTAATTCAGTTCTGTGATTTTAATATCTATGGATTTCCAGGGAAGTAAGTGTGTGAGCTTCAAGGACACAGCACCTCTCCAAATCAAGTGCTTCCAATCTCTTGCCTGCCTGGAAACGTCTGCAGGAACACTCACTGCTGTCTATAAGCAGAATAATAATTAACCTTTCACTTCTGTCAGATTAGCAAGTGCCCCATAACAAATATTCCACTCAATGAAATGTTACAAGAATTCCTTATACTAATTGGGGGAATTTATTCCTTGAGGGCATCCAATGTTGCTTTCAGACCTTTACCAGCCTTTCCTACCTTGGTGTAAATATTTAGAGTGGCTTTGCAAAGCAGCACTTAATACAGCCTGATTTCTGTACCTTTTGAGGGAATGTTCTGTTTATTTCTTTCCCACAGCATCACCAGCCTTTGGACAATTGTGGTCTTTTCCCAATATTTTTAGATGAACAAAACCCTTGAGACACAATTCCAGGGAATGACAAAGCCTGCAATTCTTGTTCACAATGAAGTTTTAATTCTGAAAATGATGTAGCATGAGAACTTTTCTGCCATTTCAACCAGATCTGAGGATTACTATGACTCTGTGAGAATCAATGCCATGAAAGCTTAGGGGTTTAGCAGTGCACTTAGCAATTTGCCTAAAGGTTTATCCCACTTGTGTGCAGGAAAAGGAGGCTTAGTGTTGTTGATTTGCAGTCACTGTGGCTTTCAAGCAGAAGCAAGAGCCATAAAGAGTCTGACGTACTCGTAAAAGATAAATCTGCTCTATGCTTTTAAGGCATAAAATAAGGCATCATTTAAAACAGCCAGGGCTTTTATGCAAATCCCTTATTAGGGGAATTATAAATCATTAGGAATTGAACAGCAAGATAGCAGGCACTTTCTGGGGGTGGATCTTTGCCTTAGTGCCATGGAAAACATGATGTCAGTTTAAAAACCACATTCTCTTCCCAAGTTCAAGTGCTCTGTGCCCCCCAGGCCTGAGTGGGGCTGAGACCACTGTGTGTTGTGGTTTTTTCACAGAGTTCTGGAATCACACATGGTTTGAGTTGGGAAGGACCTTAAAGCCCATCCAGTTCCACCCCTGCCATGGAAAAGGACACCTTCCACTGTCCCAGGCTGCCCCAAGCCCTGCCCAACCTGGCCTTGGGCACTTCCAGGGTGGGACAGCCACGTTTTTATGGCTGGTTAGGCAGAAAGGCTGATTTCCAAAGCAGGGCTCAATGAGCCACGCTGTCAGCAGGCAGCAGCTCACCCTGATGTCTGCCCTGGAGCTTTGCAAAGTGCCACCAACTGAGAATGTTCCCAAGTGTCATTAAAATACACCCAAAAAGTGCCGCATAGAAAACTCAGTATCATATTCTTTTAACTTCTGTGGTCTGAAGGTTTGGTACAAGGCCAGTGATCCATGCTTTTGCTTTTTGTACATTTACATTTGCTTTGAGGCTGTGTGTACAAAACTGAGCAGCCCAAGGACCTGCTCCCACGTGTTGGAGGAGCATGCAGTGAATCCCTGCTTTTGCTCCAGGTAGATCAGAATCTGAGGGAGAAATCCTGGCAGGATGGTGGAAAAAATGGGCAGAAATGGAGAGGGAAACTGTTGTGTACTGAGCAGCTCTGTGTGTGATCTGGGGAGCAATTGCCAGCAGTAATTGTAATAACCTTTATGCTTTTTGTTTGTTAGTGCATGAGCCAATGTCTTGTTTTCAGTCAATTTGTCTGCTGGATTTTCTGCCTCTTCTGGGCCCCAAACAGATTGCTTTGCCTGTGCTGTTTTTTGGAGGCATTTTTATGAGTGCTGTGCATAGAGCCCATTAACCTGCAGCAATTCACTCCTGAGAGGAGCAGCAGCTCACAATGCAGTCATTAAAGCCCAGCTTGGGTTGGGAGTGACAACATCCCTGTGGAAGCTATTAACTGCAAGGTCCCCTGTCAGCAGAAAGAGGATTTCTTCATTTTAGCATAAAATAAAAGTACTTTCTGCTGCTAAGCCTCAGGATGCAAACATTCACCTTAGGGATACAGACACAGAGCCAGTGTTGAGGCTGCTTTTCCTTGGCCTGTTTGGTCCATGCTGAAATCCTTTTCCTCTCCCTCAGTTTTTCTGGACACTGGGACATTTGCCCAAAGGCTGCAGCCCTTGATATCATTTTCCAGAGCATCTCCTTGGACTCCCAACCTGTGCAGGTGCCTGCCAGGACAGAGGAGTCAGGGCAGAGCAGCATTTTCAGGGAGGTTTTCAGGAAGAAGGGGAGCCTCCATCCCTCCTCCTCTGTCCACAGACATCCCTAAGTCAAGGTGAAAGAGATGCTTTACTTTAAGTTCCAGAAAATTGATTTTATTGCACCTCCTGGTGATCAGCTCCCCTTGTGCTGCCCCTTTAGTAGCTTCCCTGCTCTGACACAATGTTTGTGTGGGTTTTTTAAGTAGCAGTGTTTAAGGGCAGCTCTACACAAAGTTTCCTCCTTACTTTTTGCTTAAACAAAGCTCCATTTTTTATATTTACTTTTTTTTCTGATTAATCATAGATAAGAATCCCAGAACTGGGTCCAGGGAGCTGAAATGGCCCTGATATTGTTACCCAGTCCTGCTAAAAATGTCCAGCAGCACAGACTGACCTAGCAGGAAGGTTGATGTGTGGCAGGGGGCTGGCAGAAAGTAGAGCAGTTCTTTCATGTGGAATTTCAGATTTTTGGGTTTTCCCTGCTGGAGTTGATGTTAACTGTGTTGCCATAGGAGCTCTCTCACACACAAGCTTTGAAAGTTGTATATTTTATTTCCAGTTCTCAAATTTACCATGTAGAATACATGAGGAGCTGGACATTGCTTGTAAAATTCGAAATCCCTATGGGAAAGCAGCCCTGGATGCAGCACTTGTTGCTCTGTGCACTTGAAGCACAGATTTAGAGCTCAGATTCCCAAGCTCCATGTGCAGCCCCTGGAGAGGGAGTGGGAGGCACTTCCAGAGGATCTTTCAGGGCTGAGGGTCTGTGTTTCAGTAGGAGCTCGGTGAGGGTGCTCTGACTGTAACCCTGGCAGTGCTGTGACATTATTTCACTGACAAGCACTGTGGCCTTGGCCCTGCTCAGCTGCCTTCAGCATCTTCCACTGTAACTTCTTTTAACTCCAGTGCTGAGGGAGGTGTGCTCAGGGAACTGCTACTCATCACCACATCAGCTTTTCACCCAGCTCATCAGCCCCGTGGCTGTGTGGGCATTGCCTTTCACACATCCCACACTGCAGGAACTGGGATTTGCTGTGGTTCACTGGCTGTGCTGGTGGCAGCATGGTTTGAGTTGGGGTTACTGCCCCATTTCATGCTGTGTGAGCAGCACCCAAGCTGGGCCATGTTTTGGGGTGGAGATGCTGCCAGAGCTCCCTGGAGAGCAGCACAATTTGCTCAGCTCCCCTGACCTGATCCCCACATTGCTGTGAGCTCCCAAATTTAGTTCGTGGCCCAGGGCTGTGTTTTTCTCCTCCAAAGCTTGAAAGATTTGATTGTTGTGCAGCTGAACTGGGCATTAGAGAGGAATTAAACAGCCAGGACAGCTCCTCCACGTGGGCTTCCCCAAAGCAGACCTGGCAGGGTGAGTCCTGCAGCACTGGCAGCGCCAGCCATGGAGTCAGCTCTCAGCTCTGGGACATCCAGGCTGAGGCTGTGAAGCAGGAGATTCAAAAGGGCAGCTTCCTCCTGCCCTTTGCTTTCAGATCTTGCCTGTGGCTTGTCTTTATCTGAGTTGGTGGAAAGGGTCAGGTCTTGCCTGGCTGGCACCCTGAGTCTGCTGTGCAGCCTGCTCATGTGGTACCAACAGCTTGGCTGAGAGCACATCTGGCTGTGCACATCCACATCCACAGGGATGAGGCTTGTCTGGGGGAGAAGTGTTTGTCCTGGGACTTCATCTATTTACATTTATAGAAAATAATCCATAGCTGCAGCCCAGAATAGCTGCAGGGCTGTATCTTCAGGAGGCAGAAGGTGATATCCTGGCCCTGGCTGAGTCCTGCTGGAGTCTGGCATTGATTTTCATGCAGCCAGGAGTTCAGGCAGCCCTGGCATTTGTAAATAAAAAAACCCTTAACCTTTAGAAGGAGAAAGGACTACACTCATGCCTACCAGAGCTGGCACAAAGATGATGGCATAGCTTGGAGAGGAATAAAACACTACAGGTTTTCATTCTTCCTAAAATTGGACAGCTCACATTTAGATTGTGTCCATCACTCATTGTTCCTGAAAAGAGCAGCTTTAAAGAACTCTCGAGCTACTGTGCTTTGCCCATGCTGATGGACATGAAGGCTGGGAGTTACTGTCTCATTCTGTGCTTTAAGAGACGCCTTTCCCTGTCCAGAAGGGGAACAAAGGGAAGTGAGATCCATTTCAAACTGCCTGAAACACAGTCCCCAGAACTGCACCTCTTCCTTAATGAGCCCTCTCTTGAGTCCCAGACTTTTTGCTGCCTGGCATCTTCCCGTGGTGCCTCCACATTCCTGTACAAAATTCTGTAGCCATCTGAAGGGAACATGTACTGTGGGGAGGGGAGGTGTGCAGGGAACACACTCAACATGGTGTTCATCTGGATTCCACAAGGAAAACTGTGCTCCTGCACATGGCAGCAGGGAGGGGAGAGAGGTGGCGAGTGATGCTGCCTAATTCAGGGGCAGGGTTTGGTGAATCCCATCAGACAGGAGCCTTGCTGAGCCAGAGAGAGGGAAATGTTTCCTCCGCTGCTCTGATGTGCTCAGCAGGGAGAGGTTATCTCAGTCCAGAACTCCCAGCTGGCTCTGGAGGTCCGGGAAGTGCAGCATCTTTCTCTGAAGGGTTTGGTGTTGTCTCACAGAGATAATGGCTGAGCAGATCTTTGCCTTGTGCATGAGGAGATGAGATTGTGGAGCACATGGGGATTCTTCCTGCAGTTTGTGTTTCCCTGCTGGGGCTGGGAACAGCCTGGAAGACTCCTTGCTGCTTAAAAGGCTCTCTCAGATCACCTGACAGCAAAAGCTCTTCCTTTGTTGTCAGAGGTGGGAACAGAGAACACTGTAAGCACCAAGAGGGGATCACGGGCTTGGTCACTTTTCTGTGTGACAGTTATATATTCATGGCTTTGCTGCAGCTCCAGTCTCCTCTGAAATGTGCTTATTCTTGTTTCTGCTGGGGATTTTATGGCACTTTTTTGTTCTCCTGTGAGCTTCCTTCCCAGAAATGTCTGTCTTCATCTGGGTAATATTGTCTGAAACAAAGCAGGAGCTCGGGGGTTCTTTCAAATGCTTTTGGGAAAATTGGTGTGTGCTCAATCCCAGCCGTGGCACAAAGGGGTCTTTTCCAGGGTCTTAAGGTGGCAGAGGTCAGATTTTGTCACCCAAACTGAATAAGAATAAATTGGCAAAAAGGAATAACTAAAAGCAGGAGGTTCTGGATGTGCCCTCCCTCCCTGCTCATCCTGATCATGGCAGTGTGGATGGAGAGGATGGCAGTGCTGTAAGAGGCCCTGCAGACACACGTGGGGATGGTTATGGTTCCCTGAGTCTGGGATTGAAACCTGTCACAGCAGAAGTCAGAGTGTCCCTGGGGCTGTGCAGCTGCTGCTGGCTGAGTGCAGGGAGCCCTCCTCCCTGGGATAAGGCTGTTCCCTTGTGATGGGAGCTTGGCAGAGGGCTGAGAGCCTCCCTGGAGAGGTGTTTCCAGGTCAGGATCAAAGGCTGGGCTGCCTTTTCACCATTCTGCAGGGTTTGGGGAGTCTCCTCCCCTCCCACCAGGGTACAGGTCAGCACTAAGAGCTGGTGCTTCCACAGGCTTGGGAAAGGATTTACAGCTGCTGTGATGCTGGAGGAAGCATCCCTGAGGTGAAACCAATACAATTCTCACACCTACCCTCTCATGGAACATCAAAAGTAGCACTAAACTATCATCAAAAGAAATGCCCAGTTATTTCAGTAGGAGAGGGCACCTGCAGCTGCCTGCAGAGGGTCTCTCTCTGCTTTGTGTCCAGAAGGGCTCAGCTCAGTATTAGAACAACTGGCTCCATGCAATTCCCTCCTACAGCACAGGGAAAGTGACCTTCTCCCTGTTTTCCCTGCTCATGGCATAGGAAGGCTGTGTCAGGAGCTCTCCACTGGGATGTTTCAGGCTGGACAAAGCAGGGTGCTCATCCTGCAGCCATCTCTCTGTTCTCTAACTCAGGAGGAGAAGGATTTTCTAGGGGAAATAAGATCTTCCCAGCTCCATTTTCTGTTGATTTGTGAACTCCCATTCAGGTTGGCTGCTGAGAAATAGAGGTGACAGGAACCATTCCCACAGGCCTTCCTTCCCAGGTGTGGCCACATCCCTGCTGTGGCCTTGGAGCAGCACCCTGGGATCACCATGGATCCACAGCTTACAGCAGGGTGCTCCCCTTGGATTTTGCACCCTGTGTCCTGAAGCTGAGTGATTATCCTGAAGGTTTGTATGGAAAGAGAGGCTGGTGTTGGTTTGACCACATTTGTCCCTTCTTTTCTTTCTTGAACATTCAGAGACATGAAGTTTGCTCAAGGAACAGCTGGAAGAAATAGGAATCTGGGATTTTGCTGCACTCCCACTTTGTAGGGCTTGTCTGGGCTCATTGCACTGTGCCACTGTTGCAGAAGGAGCTGGCATCAAGCACTGGAAATGGGGAAGATCTCTTCCCTTAAATCCACTTTTCCTCTGATATTTTCCACAGCAACCAAGTGTGATATCAGCAGTGGAGGCTGGGGAATGATGGATTGCAGGACAGAGTGGACAGATCCACTGGGAGATGCCAAAGCTCTTGGTTTGACTGAAACAGGGTGAAAAGTGAAATCCCCAGTTCTGCTTTCAGGCAAATATCCCCTGAAGCACAGGAAATAGAGGAAGGAGACAACACAAAAGGTTACTGAAGTGGAAAGGTAGTTGTCAGAGGGGTTTTAATATTCAAATGAATTTCATTTTCTGGTTGTAACTTTAAAACATTTGTGGAATGCTCTGAAGGGCCTATCCTTTGCCAAGCAGCACACCCAAAATCTCTCAGGTGATTAAACACCCTTATATGGAGCTCATAATGCAGAGTGGATGCTTCTCCATGCAGGGTTAGCCCCTTTTCTCTCCATCATAAAAGTGCTGATGAGACCATGTGTAAAATTAATTTCTTTTTCTGTTTTTGAAAAGGTCAGTCCACATGAGCTGAGGACAAATTAACACCTGCTGGAAATCAAAGTAGAGCCTTTAAAAGTAGTGAAGCCTCTTTGAGCTACACCTGAGCCTGTGTTTTAAGAGTGACTTTTTTTTTCCCTTCATCCCTGGAATGATTCCTACCACTGTGAACTCTGCCTAAATGCATCAGTATTTCTGGAATGCTCAGACCAGAAGCTGACAAACTTGACTTTCAAGAGCTGCCTTTGTGCCTGGACTGTGGCCTTGCTTACAGAGCATGCAGTCCCAGCACATTCTCCTGAATGACACATCCTTACACTTGCACTTGCACAAGTTGCTTGCTTGGCTGCCCAGAAAATGGATGAGAAACAAAATAAGGTGCTGAGCCTGGGAAATGCTGCATTTGTGTGGAGCTGTGACCTAAATGCCAGTTTTTTGCCTATCCATGAGGATGTGGCACGATGAGACTTAAAGATATGTGTCACTTGTGGTGACATGAGCACAGGAGAAATGTGCAATTTTGGCTACAGGCATGTAGAAGTTCCTGCAGTCCTTTCCCTACCCTTCCATTTGATTAGTTAATTAGAGCATTGCTTTCACAAAGCCCTTTTCTGCTGAGTGCTCAGCACGGTCCTGGAGAATTGAGCTCTCAGCTGATGGATGCAGCTCCTGGTGATGTCTGTGGATGCTCTGCGTGCTGGAGAATCACTGGGTTGGACCCTAGGAATGCTCAGGCTCTTGGGAAGCAGTTGCAGATTCTTATTCTTGGGATATCACTTAATTGGAGCAATTGGAAGGGTTGCAAGAAAGCAAATTATATAAATTACCACCACTGGGCTGCATTTAATCCACCAGCTGCATCCTCGTGTGCTCTGTGGCCATAAGATGCTGTTTTTCCTGCTTTATTTTAAAGGCCCAAGATAACATGGAAGTGAGAGGTGTCCTTTGTGCATTTCAGGCAGTGGAGAAGGTGTTTGCAGTGCCAGAGGGATTTTACTGGCAGACAGTTGAGAGTGATGACAAGCACTTCCCTGACAGCAGTGCCATGGAGGCTTGCAGAGACACAGACACCGAGGTAAAGAACAACAAACAACCCCCTCCTTCCTCACTCAGGGGCTGAGGGGGACATTGAGAGACAATTAAGTACCTTGGAATATTTCAGTCTAGGGGTTTGATAGAAATACTGATCTTGAAGTATTTTTCACTCAGACCTAAATATATCAGCTGAGTATTTTATGTTGTCAGTATTGATGTGCTGATTGCTCTGAGCCACAGAAGATTAAACTTTGAAATGTGTGGGCTGGAGAAATTGCTACCAACCAGGTGCAAATCTGTAACAGTAGACAAAATTTTGATAACCTGAAACCACTTGACTGTAAGCCAGTAAACAGCACAACTTTGATTAAACTTGGGTTCAGAAATGTTCTAAGAAATTTCTGAAGGTTCTGCCTGACCTTCAGTAACTGTGTGTGTTGTATGAACAAGTAGGGAGTAATTCTACTGATTGTGCCCCAGGAGAGGAGAAGGTTAAAATGATTTCAAGTAGCTCTTGCTCAGGAGTGCAGCACAAAATGTCCAGGACCTCAGTCCTGTGAAATGAGTTGTTATTGAGAAGAGCAGCAGCAGCAGCAACCAAGAAGCTCAGCCAAGAGTCACAGAGCCACAGACTGGTTTGGGTGGGGAGGGACCTCAAAACCCATCCAGTGCCACCCCTGCCATTGCGGGGACACCTTCCACTGTCCCAGGTGGCTCCAAGTCCTGTCCAGCCTGGCCTTGGACACTGCCAGGGATCCAGGGGCAGCCACAGCTTCTCTGGGCACCCTGTGCCAGAGCCTGCTCACTCTCCCAGGGAACAATTCCTTCCCAATATCCCATCCATCCCTGCCCTCTGGCAGTGGGAAGCCATTCCCTGTGTCCTGTCCCTCCATCCCTTATCCCCAGTCCCTCTCCAGCTCTCCTGGAGCCCCTTTAGGCCCTGGAAGGGGCTCTGAGGTCTCCTTGGAGCCTTCTCCTCTCCAGGTGAACACCCTCAGCTCTCCCAGCCTGGCTCCAGAGCAGAGGGGCTCCAGCCCTTGGAGCATCTCCATGAGTTCCTCTGGACTGGCTCCAACAGGCCAACATCTTTCTTGTGTTGATGGCCCCAGAACTGAGCACAGCTCTGCAGGTGGGAGCCCCCAGTGACAAGGCCAAGGCAGAGTCTGGGGTTTGGACAGTGGCCAGAGACCAGGCCAGGCACAACCCAACCAAGCTGCAATGGAGACCACAGCCAAGTGCCAGGCTCCTGGGGAGAGAGGGGACTGGCACTTCCTGAGGTTCCCCAGTGCTGGATGGTTGTGTTATCACAGCTGGCCCCAAGCCCAGGCAGCCCCAGGCACTCAGGGCAGCTCCAGGACAATTCTTCCTTACTGGCTGCTGTGAGTACTGGGTTAATAGCAGGAGAGCTTGAGCTAGACAAACATAAAGAAATGGAGCTTTTATTCCTAATTAGACCACTTTTATATGATTTGAGTAAATTTATATCTTCATTTATCATGATGGTAAAGCCTCATAATGTCTTTATGGGGCAGTAGCATTTCATTTCAAGTGTCCAGTAGTGATGGATTCATTTGGTGTTTGCTGCAGCCATAAACCTTGAGCTGGGGAAATCCTTGAGCTTCTCGACACCCAGGAGAACCATGCCCAAATTTAGGGCCAGAATATCAGCTTGTCTGATCCCCAGCTGGACAATTTGTTATCCACAGAACCACACAACTCCCTGTCATAAAGTGCTTGCTTTTTAAAACAATTTGTTTCTCTGATGGGGAAAATAATAATAATTCTTTTCCCTTTTGGGTATAAACATTGAGAATATGTTGTTTGTCTTCCTACATGCCAGGGTGTGCTGAATTGGATTAGGCTGATAAAAAAGTCTCTGAAATGTAAATTTGGGACAGTACCAGTGATGTGTTTGCCTTTTGATACTTTTTTAGTGTTGATTTTGGTGCTGTTAAAGGTATAGAGACACAACCAGTTGGTCCATTACTATTTAACAATCCAGAAAGATGGGCAATTGCTACTGCACAAAGTTAGCAGCAGAAGGGGTGCTGTGGTCTCTGCCCCAGAGGCCTTGCAGCTCTTTACTGGTGGGTTTATGTGACCAAGGGCACACTTATATCAGCAGAAATAGATTAAATTATGATTACCATGGATAGCAGTGATTTAGTCCAGAGCCAAGAGCCTCCTGTGTGAACTGCACACAACAGAAAGCAAACCCTGTGTAGCTCTGCAGTGCAGCCCCATCCTGGGAACTGGAGGTGAGCAG
Source organism: Notiomystis cincta (assembly GCA_013398075.1). Lineage (NCBI taxonomy): Eukaryota > Metazoa > Chordata > Aves > Passeriformes > Notiomystidae > Notiomystis > Notiomystis cincta. The sequence goes on from VZRX01020030.1 coordinate 83,598, forward strand.
CAGGGCTGCAGCCCTGAGCTGGAGGTGTGCTCAGAAGCATTCCCCTCCCGTTTCCCTCCCTCTGCAGGTTGCCGTGGTGCTGCTGTTGGAGGCTCTGCTCCGAAGCCCCCTGGACACCCACGCTGTGCTGCAGCTGCTGCGGGGCTCTGCGCTGGACGTGTGCGGCCTCCGCCTGCTCTACCTCGGGCAGGACCTGCTGCTCTCGAGCTCAGGTGAGCCCTGCTGCTCCTCCAGGGAGGCTGAGGAGGGCACAGATCTGTGAATGCACTGAGGGTCATCACTGAGTGATGAGGGTCAGATTTGCATGAGGGTTGCTTTCTCCGTTCCTATATCTTCCCCAAAAGAAATTATAGAATAGCTTTGACTGTTACTTTCTTTCTGTTCCCAGAGTTCAATATTCATGAGCTGAATTTTTAACCCTTGATACATTTTTATGTCTCAAACTTTAGCTGTTGTTCCTTTGCAATGAGCTTTGCCACCTTTCAGTGCCCTGAGTTCCAGGGATAGGCTCATGTGAGTTAAATATAATCATTTAGTTCCCCACTGATACTCCTGAAGGTTTTAGCTGCAGAAAATCCAGCCTCCCTTTTCCACAATTCTCCCATCTCATTCCCTGTGGGACTTCAGGAGAACTGATATATCTGTCCTGTAATTGCCTTGGCTGATAAACCATCACCAAAATGTCACATTATTTAATAGAACCCCATCTGAGGATAAGGTAAATAAACATGATTTGGGGCTCTGAACTCAAATCACAAAGTCTTTAACATCAGACACCAACGTGTCAAATATTGGCATGTACCACTCAAGTCTGTCTTTCTTCCCATTTGAGAAACAGAGATGATGAAACCTGTCCTAAAGCACTGTGAAATATTATTGGTTGCTACTGCAACACATCTCCAGAGCAACAGGGGTTCCCTTAGCTGCTGAGTTTGGAGATTGCCTCTGCTTGTGGCTGTGCTTCCTTTCAAGCCAGGAAATTCTCCTGGAGGGTTTGGATGAGCCACCATCTGGCCCAGACAATCCATTTCTCTTGGGAAAGGTACAGGCAGGCTGAGAGGGAGAGAAATGGGCTTCCTTCTCCTCTGGCAGAAAGGGAGTGAAGGCCAGCACAATCAGGGGAAATCCCCCAGTCTCTTTGCTCCCCTGTTGCATTTGAAAGCAATAGGAGCTGCCTTAGGAATGGGGTTCAGTTGCAGCTGCCTGGGTGCTGTGCACAGAACACAGTCCTGGTGAGAGCTGGAGAAATGGAGGAGGGCTCCAGAAGTGAAAACGAAAACCATAAAACCTGCAGTCATTAGGAGCTGACAGGCAGCAGATCTGCTTCAATGCTCTGTACCATGCACCATTATTTAAGAACATTTCGTATGAAGAGCTAATTCATTTGAGCTGAGAACTGCTGTGCAAGTTTGTAAATTAGATTTTTACCCTTAGCTTGATAACTCTAAAAGTATTATTTTAAATATTTACAGCCAGTTGCTCCATTATCTACCTGCTCTGGAGATTTGTGTTCTGCCTTCTGATTCTTATGCAAGAAATGATACATTTGAATATGTTTTTAAAGCTAAGGGAAGAAAATCACACACCTTGCAGCTTTTTCTGACAACTGCAGTAAGAACTACAAAGGAGGCAAATTTGCTTTTTCTGGGGTTATTTCTTGGGCCCCAACCATGCTGGAGAAAGGTTTGCCAGTCATAGGGAAGAGTTGTTGAAGGAAATAAGGGAAGTCAGGGTTCAAATCCTGGCAGAAAATTAAAGGTGGCAAATCAAATATTTGCCTGGATCTTACAGCATTGTACAAAACCTGTATTTGATGCAGAAGGAAATAATTCTGTCTGACTAAAATGGGAAAGCAGTAGCTAATACTCTATATGGAGTTCAGAGTTATACACTAAAGAATTGCAGGATTACAAATATATGAAAAATATAAAAGCTAAAATCCTAAGGCATCATTTGAAAAGAAGTCTCCAGATTTCCAGTTTGTGATGCCCTTCAAAAACATCCCCTCAGGGCCTTGTTCTTCTCCTGGGCTTCAATCCCCTGGCCTTGCTTGTGGTCATGAACAAGAGGAACTTGAAGTGCTGGCTTAGAGTCCCAGTTTGGGCTGCAAAGGACCCTAAAGATCACCAAATTCCAACCCCTGCCATAGCAGGGACATTTCCAGTGCATCATCTGCTCTGAAATAACTTTTCACAGCAAACATGAGGCAATCAATTCCTCTTCTTTCAACAGACTGCCTTGAATAACCTCAGCTTTGCTATTGGGTAAAAGTGTCACCAGGTGATTGATTCCCAGGACAGGTCACCAGGTGATTCCCAGGACAGGGAACCAGGTGATTCCCAGGACAGGTCACCAGGTGATTGATTCCCAGGACAGGGAACCAGGTGGTTCCTCTGTTGAGGTCTGGCTCTGACAGATCTGAAAAAGCCCTTGAGTGGAGTGAATGATGGTAGGGTGGGTTGTTCCTTGTTTGCTCATACATGTGTTTGTTTCCACAGAAAAGCTGCCTTCCTCCTATACTTCAGAGCCTGGCAAGGTGCCCCCAGTGCTGGCATTAGGTGTGAGGGGGCCCAAGGCCCGTGGCATCCTGCAGGACATCACTCGTGGTTCTCCCAGGACCTGGACCCAAGTGGAGCCTCTTATGTCCCTGCCCCTGCCCAGCCAGGTGCACAGGGAGCTGTGCCTTTGGTTTGGAGGGAGAGCTGCTGGAATCCTGCCCCCAGCTTCCAGGTGATGGCCCTGGATGGTTTGGAGCTGTTGTTCCCCAGGCAGTGAGCCATGGAGGCAGGCAGGCACTCAGTGCTCTCTGTGTCAGCTTTCTACAGGTCCTGGAGCACAGGAGTGCAGGGGGAGCAGTCCCTCCACTTCTGTATTTCCAAGCCAGTTATGCAGTCTGCAGGGATCCTTCTCTCTTCTGCAGCAGATCAGAGAATCATGGAATATCCTGAGTGGGAATAGACTCCCAGGGATCACCCAGCCCAGCTCCCAGCCCTGCACAGACCCCCCAACAATCCCAGCCTGCCCATCCCTGGCAGCGCTGCCCAAACACTCCTGGAGCTCTGGCAGCCTCGGGGCTGGGACCATTCCCTGGGGAGCCTGGGCAGTGCCAGCACCCTCTGGGGGAAGAACCTTTCCCTGATCTCCAACCTAAACCTCCCTGAGACAGCTCCAGCTCCTGTTCCCACAGATCCTAGAGGTGTCAGGCATGGTACAGTTGTAGTTGCTTCCCATTCCCTATTCCCTGTTCCCTGGTATCCAGGCCTGTAATTCAGACTCTTGCAGCTGGTGCTGGAGGAGAGCTGCAAGGCTGTGTGCCAGTGAATTCTCCCACTCCAGGAAACCTGTGGCTCTGCCCTGTGTCCCTTCATATCAACTGATAAAGGGATCCAGTAGCAAAAGGTTCTTTGGAGGATGATGAGAGAAGTGAGTGAAAATGAAGAGTGGCTTATAAACCTTGTACTGCATGAGACACTCTGCTGCAGAAAGCTCAGACAAGGCCCTGCACCTGCAGATTCTGGAGAGGTTTTTAGGGATCCTGCCTGATCCTGGGGTCAGGGTGGCGCAGTCAGAGGCAGCAGGCTGGAGGTGAGATCCTCTGCACAGCTTTCAGTGCTGTGGAGTGGCAAAGCTCAGCCAGGTAGAATTAACCTGTGGGTTGCTGTGGAGGATTGTGTGACAGAGTTCAGCTCTGCTCGGCCACAACCAGCAACTCTCATCATTTTTACTTTTAAGATGTGGAAAAAAATCAATTTGGCCAAGTTTTATCCTCTTTATTTGTTTATTTTCCTCAGGGATGCCTTTTTCCTCTTACAAAGATGATGAATTCTGCCCCTCTGGTATAACTCAGTCCAGAGCAGTGCTACATCCTAAATAATGCACTTGTCTTTCTCCTAATGCTGGTAATTTGGTCTGTTGGGAGGCAGGAATACAAACTGCAGCTCAGATTGCCCTTTTCAGATTAGACTTGCAAATGCTGTGGGCTCCTGGGAGTGAGCAAGCAGGATGTGTTCCAGCCAGCTCCGTGGTGGTGGCAAGGGATGAGGCAGGTTTGCCTGAGCAGCCTGAGCTCACAGTCCCAGCCAAAACTGTTCCCAGACAGTCCCTGGCTTTCAAGCACACCTTCTGTTCACCCTGCCCTGATTGGGTCCTTTTGGAGATGCAGGAATGTTGTGGAAGTTTCACTGGCAGGAACATCTCTGCCAGACTGGATCGTGCTTGTTGCCTAACACGAACCTTTCAAACTGGTTAAACTCAGCCTAAAGAACCCAAAGTGAATAGCAACTAGGATGTGTCTGTGGGTGGGAAAAGCTCTGCTACTGCAGCCTGACATATTTCTTGATTCCCAGATTTCTTTGCCAAGCTGGCTACTTTGCATTAGCTACTTTTAATTGAACACAGAGAGCCTCAGGGGGAGTAATATGAAAAGATGTTCAGTCAGAGAGACCTTGATGCAGCTCATGTCACGGACAAGGGATTGAAATGGCTTTTCCAGTAAAGCAGTTTTACCAGAGAAGCTTCTGTGGCCTTGGATTTGTCACAGAAAGTAGGTTTGACTCAGAACCTTTTAATATTTTTCATTTAATATTTATCGTTTTTCTGCAGCTCTCAGAGTCCTTCATCAGCTGGGGCAGGAGCAGATGAAGAAAAAGTTGATCTCCAGGGCTTGATGGTGCCTCGACCTCCAGCCATGCTTGTCTCAACTACCAAAGGTCAGTGTCAGGAAATGGAATATGAAGTTTTATGGTTCTCCACTGATAACATCACTTTACAGCAGCCCAGCCAAGGCAATTCTGCCTCCTTGGACTGCTCAGGGCTCTGACGTGGCCAGTTCTGGAGCCAGGAATGAACTCCTAGAGGGACACTGTTGCCTGAAATGAAGCAGCAGAAAAGTGGCACCACCTCATCCTCCTCATGGGAGCAGCTGCTGAAGTCCTGGAGGCTGCTTAGATGTCACTGAAAGGGGAAAAAGAAACAAAAAAACACTGCACAGTCACACTGTTTGTCTGTTGATCAGAGATCATCTGCCTCTCCTGCTGAAGACTGAATGTTATAATCAGGGAAATTAAAAGGTTAAGGTTTCATTTAGGGCAGGACCGACCACAGTCAGAAAGGAGAGCACTTTATGGGACTAATATCTACAGGATATCCCCTGCTTCCACTCAAATGCCCATTTCCTTTTACAGGAGCAGTGTTCAGCTCCTGAATTTGTACCTAAACACCAGCAAACTGTGTCCAAGGGACACCTGCCAAGGCCTTACCTGGCTAAAAGGTGTTGGGGTCCTGCAGTAAAGGCCAATCCTCTGAAGTGGGCCTGGCACAGCACGTGTGGGTGCAGGGGATTTGTGGCAAATATTCTTGGAGCTTTTGGCTGGTTTCTGCTGCCCCAGGTGAAGGTGGTTTCACAGGAATGAAGCCTGAGGGAGCAGAAGTTCAGCTGTCAGGGAGGAGATGGCAGAAGGAAAGCAGGATTGGAGTGACAGAGAAAGTAGGCATGGGGAATTACATTGCCAAAGGGAAAATCCACGAGGAAAGGATGAAAGCATAAGCCAAAAAGATGAAAAAGGAGTGGAAAGTAAGGAAAATAGAGAAGGGAGAAAGGGAAAAAACCAATTTTGAGACAGTTTTTCATCTTTTGGCACATGTTAACTCAGGTAGTTTGGCAGCCAGCCCTTGGCTCTGTTGTTTGGGATTGGGATTGATGGCAGCTGGTGGCTACTGATGGAATGAGTCACATTTGCTGCCTCCCCTTCCTTTCATGGCCGTTAATGATTCAGATTTGCTGGGGGCTGCTGAGTTCCACCACACCACGTTCCATCTGTATTGAGGCTCAGAAGTCACTGTCAGGCTTTGCTCCTCAGATAACTTTGCTCTGGCAAGAGGAGCTGAAACTGTTCTGGGAGCAGACACCCTTGGGATTTTCAGGAAAAGAAACATTCACTGACTCCTTCCCTCTGGTCTCCAGCAGCTTCTCTTGCAGACAGGAACATTCACCCATGCAAAGCAGAGATACTGCAGCTAGGTAGGCCTGCCCCTTCTCAGGAATCAGAGTTCTGGTGACCCCAGCAGATATTCTTGTTGATTTGGGATATATGTGTGCAAAAATATGGGTTTTTAAAGTGTTACCAACAGGAGAGGAACCAAAATCTTCCCACTAACAATTTTAGATTTTTTGGTAGTTCCTATATCATGAATATGGCTCAAAGCCAGTGTTAAAGCCATAAAACCAAACAGAGATTTTAGGCAAAGAACCACCCTGCCTCTCCCATCCTTAGTGATAAACACAAAGTTTCCCTTGTTTTGGTGCTGTTGCTTTGAACTATCAGGCTGGGCCTTGGCAGGACAGATATCTGTATCACAAAGTCTAGAATAAGAAGAAATATTCACTGTCATACCATCAAAATCAGTTGGGACACAGAGAAAAATCCTCCAATCTCATTAAATTGGTTGGTTAAAGCTACAAGAAATTCCTGGGGCAGTGTAGAGGAAACCCGTGTAGAAGTGGTACTGAGGATTTGTCTTCAGAGCTCACTCTTGACAGCTTATGGAAATCTGAATATACATTGTGAGGGATAAAAATGCTGTGTTAGGACTGAGAAAGTGTAATAATGGAGGTCATGGTAAAACCAGAGAGCTCAGGTAGATCAGAGGCTTCAGGGAAAAGTCTTGAGCTTGTCTCATAGTGCTTAAGATGTGGCTTGGGCTGCTCAGGGGGCCTTGGAGGCTCCTTCCCCTGAGCTTGCTCAAGGCTGGCAGTGAGCCTGAGATTCAGCTTGGAAAAGAGGAGTCTAAAAAGCCAAGGCTCTAACCCGAGGTAAATTCCAGTTGTGTCTACAATCTTTTGTACTGGGTGAGGGACTGAAGGAGAGTGGAGCAGGCAGACCTGGTGGAGGAAGATCAGGGAGGACAAGGCAGGCTGGTACCATTACCAGGATGTCCAAGGAACCCATGAGGCCCAGATGGTACCAAACCAAAGGGGAGATCACAGGTGGTCCAGAACTTCAGGAGCCTGTGCCACAATACAGGTCTGGGATGGAGCTTAAAGGCAGGAACCAGGGAGGGATGAGAGGAGGCAGAAAGTGGTGCTGAGCAGGATTGCAGAAGCAGCTGCAGGCTGAGACTCCCAGGAACAGCAGAGAGGAATGGCCAGAGCTGCTTCATGCTCTTTGGAGTGGACAGATTGATCAAGAACATGCAGTTCTTGTTGCCCTGTTGGGTCACTCAGTCAGGCCTCAGTGCTGCCCTGAGTGCTGGGGGCTGCACAAGAACAGCTCCTAGAGCCCGGCAGCACTGACACACCACGTGTGAGCAGCTCCCAGAGCTGGGGAGACAGGCTGGCTCATCTCATTTGGTGATTCATAAAGATATTACTGATGATGCCATAAGCTTTCCCACTCTAGGCTGGCCTTGGATTGCAGTCATGATGAGCTGGATGCAGCAAATAAACCGTAAAGCACAGGGTCACTGCTCGGGATACAGCTGTTTGCTGCTGTGAGAGCTGCCCTGCACTGATGCCACAGCTCCTGGGACAATAATACACTGTTTTTCTTGCCCTTTCTTTGATCTAGGGGACATCATTCTGCTGGTGTCACCTGTGGTACCTCCACGTGCCTATGGGGCTGTGCTTTCCACCTGTGCCCGCCGGGGCTTTGTGCTGCAAGGACTGCGACAGCTCCAGCTCTCAGCACAGCAAGGCCTCGTGCTGGGCATGACAACAGGGCAGGTACTGCACCCTCTGTGCCCTGGGTTACCCCTTGCTCTGCAGCTAATCGTGCCAGCACTCCTCCAGTCAGTGCTCCAGGACACCCATTCTCTCTTCTCCAGCTCCCCATGCTCCTGTGAGCAGTGCTCTGGCTGATTTCAGTGCTGGCTTTTTCTCTAGCAGGAAAATCCCACAAAGCCCTGGCCTCTCATGGAGAACAGCAGTGTAAATTCATCATCCTGCTCCTACTAAAACAAATGTGAATTTTGCCTTTGATGTCAGAATAAGCAAGGGCAACCCCATGAACCAAAATACTGCTCTGCAAAGGTGATTAAGGGGAAGTCTTCACTCACAGCCTGATATTTGGTGATGTACTTCACAGTCCCTCTGGGCCTTTCAGCACGAAGTCCCCTACTTCAGTGCATTCCAGATGGGTTTCAAAAAGAGCTTGCAAAAATAACATTTTTTTTTCTTTGAAGCTCTACCTAACATGGGGATAGGTTTGAGGTAAAGTGCACTTGGCATTTTGACAAGTCAGCCTAAGGAAATTGCAATAATTACAAGTGCAAGGTTGCAGTCAAACTTAACATATGCAAGAAGTCCAGTGCTGCACTTCTTACATTATAAATCCCACAGGAATCATATGACACCTTCTCTCACAAAGGAGTGGACCCCTCACTTCAAATCACCATGCTGAGGGTTCTTTGCTATGTCAGTCAGGAAATACATAATTTTGCAAATCAAACTCTACAAATCCCCTCTTTTCTGTTTGTTCTGTGATCAAGCCTAAGGAATAACAGTGTCCCTACCCATAATATTTTGTAGAATGAATGTAACCTGTTTATGGAATACTGCAGCCCAAATATCCAGGTATTTGGAGCATGCTGCTAAGTGACCATTAAGGAGTTAACAGCAGCTACCATTGCTCCAATGTGCATTTTGGAGCTAAAATTTCTGAAAATCATCCCCTCATTTGGGACTCCAGATAATCTTTGAGTGACTTAGGATGGTACCATGTATCAGCTGAGTTACAACTACTCTGGTTTTAGCCCAGCCCAGCTGCAGGGCAGAATGATTTTGTGTTAAGCCTCTTCCCTGAGTTTAAATTAAGTTTCTCTGTCTCAGGAAAAGATGACGCAGAACACCCAGATATTGGAGTTCCTGTGGCTCAGTGGAGAGCTGTGTCTTGTTATGCCATTGTAATATATCTGTTTGTGTGAGCCCTGTAGTAATTAAATCTGGATTTAGCAGTCTAATCTGCCCCTCATTATTTCAGATTGCTGTCTTTTGCCCTGGCAAGAGTTCAGGCTCACCTGCTGGTGCTGCAGGAGAAGTCCCCGCTGGACCCCGCAGGCACTGCCTGGTGCTGTTGCTGAGGAAGGAGAATGCCAGACATCACATCCTTGCCTTGGTGACAGGTAAGGCTTGGCCTGCCCAGCAACCTGGGAAGGAGGGTTTGCATTTCAATGTGTGTGAGTTACACATCAGCAGTCCAACCACAGCTCTACAGTGTAGGGAATATTAATTGGGAATACCAAGGCCTGCTCATGTTGCTGTAGGAATCTCCAGACCAAGGTGTGAATCAGTCACTACTACACATACCACAGAGCTGCCTGACCTTTGCCAGTTGTTTGATCTTTAGCTCTGGAGTCCTCTTGAACTTAAAATCACCGAGTAGCTCCTTGTGGAGGGGGCCTCAGAAGGCCTCTCATCCAACATCCTGCTCAGCAGAGCAGCAGCAATGAATTCCATCAGGATGCTCAGGGCTTTTTTTCAGTCAGGTCTTGGAAATCTGCAAGGACAGAGATTTTTCTGCCTCCCTGGGCCTTTGTTCCATCATTTATGTGAATTTGTAACCTCCTGCTTAGATTTGTGAGCCTTGTCCCTGGACACTTCCAAGTAGGGCCTGACTTTGGCATCTCACACCCAGCACATGGAGCTGTTGTTGGGGCTGTCTTGTTCAGGGCCAGCAGCTGGAGTTCAGTGATCCTTGTGGGTCCCTCCCAGCTCAGGACTTGTGTGATTTCATGGCCTCAACACCTCCTCTCAGAAACTCTTTTTGCCCAGAGAGGTAGGGTAGCCAAAATACAGCTGTGCCACTGAGCCTGAGTGCAGCACCTGATCCTATCAACCTCAGCTCGAGTCCTGCATCCTCATGACTTCCAAGCACCCCAAAGATAACTCATTTTCTATGTAGGGACTGCCTAAACCCAGCCGAGTTGCCTTAAATTTTCTTACTTGACTTACTGTTTCCTTAAGGATCAGTTGACATCAGCCTCAAGTGGGGAAGGTCAGAGGCAGCAGCAGTGGTCAGGATATGTGAGATAGGGTCAGGAGGGACCAGAAATCCTGCTCTGCTTGGCTCTTCCCAAGAAGGGGTCACTGTGGGTGACTCTTCCACTAACACCATCCCAAAGATGGAGACATTGATCCACAGCCCAGTTGCTTCCTTTAATCTATCCTCAAAAAGAAAGAACATTTAGAGGTTTGGGGTGGGGGAAACAATGACAATTCAAATAGTTCTGGGCTTTTCCTCCTGAGACTATCACAGAATGTTCTGAAAACATGTTCAGACACAGAGGATTAATCATGGCACAGTAATTACAGCCCCGTGTCACCTGCTGCCTCTGCACCCAAGGAAAGTTGCTCATTAAAAAGTGCAGTCTCTGCTGCTTCCCTCAGTGCTACAGATGATGGGTTGTGTTTGTGTTTTGCACAGGGAAGCTTCCACCAGAAATACATAGGTGGGGCTGGAACAAAGAGTAGTCTGGAAAGGTAAAATATTTTCCCTCTTGGTTGAGAACTCAGGGATTTTCCCTTTGTTTGTGACAGATTTTGCAAACGCCTCTTTCCATGTGTTCTGTGCTATTTTCATCAGTCCTGCACTGCAGAAAGACACCTTAGTCCACATTCCAGAGCCCTGGAGAGGGGAAGCTGATATTCTCCCCACACAAACTTTGGTTTGGCCTCTGGGAAGTGAAGAATAGCACTAAGATTGGAGTAGGGTAAATACCTCACTAAGAAGTTTTGCATTTGTAATCAATATGAAAAGCAGTTGCCCCTTCAAGGTCTTGAGCACTGTTCAATTTTCAAAGCAAGTTAAAATTCAACAATTATTCCTGAAATAGAGCAGATAAATAGATGGGTAAGGATCTCTGTCCCGAGGTTCAAACACCACACATTTGTGTCCAAACTTTCCTTTCTGCCATGCCCTGAGTTTGAATAAACAACAGGCAATACTGCTGTGACAGTGATGGCCCATTTTTGGTGCCTCATGCCTTCTGAATTTTGAGAAGCAGATGATTGTCAGTGGTACATTTGATATCCAAGCTTTGCCATCAGCCTCTAGCACCAATAATCCATTTCCCATGCTCCACTACAGTGAATTTTTGACAGGCTTGTACGGTAGGAAGCAATCAAATGTGTACAAAGTAATTTAAAAAATAACAAGCCTTTAAAACTGTGGCCTGAAACATTATTACAGAAGGCTGAACTAATTGTTGTGGAAATGTACTATATGCAACACCTTAATGCACTGCCTGTGCACAGCCCAGCTCTTTGCAGGGAGACTGAGAGCTGAGAGATTGCTGGCTTTAAGCACTCAGTGTCTGTAAAAGTGGCATGGAATGGGACATTTTCCAGGCTGGAAATCACAGGGGCAGAACATGATATCTCTGTTCAGGTCTGTCACTCCAGCAACACCTCCCTGCCCACCAGAGCCCTGTGAGATGCAGGACTTTGGCCTCATGCCTGAAGATCTGAGACAACCTGAGGGCCTCCATGTGAGCCCTGGAGTCAGATTTGGGGCTCTTCCTAGTGGACACCACCTTATTTAAGATATTGATTCTAATTCAGGAGCTCTGTAGCAGCAACCGTGCACTCATTCCACATTTCAGTTCCCAGCAGGAGTTAGAAGGGAATAGAAACAACTGGATGCTGCTGAAAAAGCCAGAGAAAGCTGTGGGCCAGCCTCAGTTTTCAACAGCCACTTGCCCCTTTTCACGTGGTCCGTGTGATTCTGGGGAGAGGAGAAGGTTCAGTTGCGTCGGTGTCTCGGGGAAGCTCAGCCTGTAAGGGAGCTGTGGCCAGTGACTCACATTTGATAGCAGAGTGTTTTCATGTGGGGCTGAGCAGAGCTGTGCATTGCTCACGTTTCCTGCTGTTCTGGGCACAGGGCTGATGGATGAGCTGGCACAGACAGGCCTTGGCAGCGGGCACAGCATCCCCCCTGCAGCTGCTGGACCGGAGCCGTCGCTGCGCTTCCACGGCGCCCCGTACACCGAGGCCCTGCTGCACAGCCTGGGTAGGTCAGGGCTGGGGCTGCTCCCTCCTGCCCCTTACAGGGACTGCTTCGGCTTGGGAGGCACCTCAAAGCTCGTCTCCCTCCATCCCCTGCCATGCCATCCCATGCCATGCCCTTCCACCACACCAGGCTGCTCCAAGCCCCGTCCAGGCTGGCCTTGGACACTTCCAGGGATGGAGCAGCCACATTAACAAGGGATTTTCCTGAATAAAGTCATTAGGAATATGCTTCTTGTCTGTAATAGCTCATTTACTGTTCTGCTGCCAGTCAATCACAGTAACTCTCATGGAAGAATCAATGGAAATCAAAATGGAAATACCTTTCCAGGGAAAATGAAAAGATACATGCAAAAAGAAATTATTGAAATGTGATGCAGTAACATCCAATTAAGCTTTAATTAAGATAATTAAAAGATAAATAGCAAATCAATACATATTTATTGCCATAGTTTCAAAAGAAGTCAAAATATTAAAATGAGATAAATTGGTGATTCTGTGTAAAACTGGACTGTGCCAAAGTGATAAATGCTGGCAGCTATAGTTCTGTAGGTGCAGAAAAGGCACACTTCAATTTCTTTTTACTCAGATATTCTTAATTTCATTTTGTACAGTTGTATTCACTTTGGTAACTCGTTCATTCAAAGCTGGGAGATTGACAGGATTTCAAACAGCAAGGAAATGGGTTTTCTGTTCTTAATCTATGACTCACATGGGTGAGTCTTAAACCTCCTAGTTCTGTACACTTGGAGTAAAAAAAATCAGATGTTTATTTCACTAACTACAGGTTGTGAGGTTTTATGTTTTCAGCAAGTTAATTTAGTTTAATTTAATTTAATTGTTTGAAAATTTGGATGCCAGGACTATGAGTTAAAATATATTGCTCTCCCAAACCAAACTGACACTAAATGCTAAGGAAAAATAAAAATTAAATGCATGTCATTCACCATTCTCTAGCATTATGAAATGTTATGATGTAGGAATAACTAAGTAAATAAATGTTTATTGATACAGTTGCTTAAATAATCATGTAGTGAATCAGTATGGAATCAAAGAGGGATTTCTGATGGGCCAGGGATTCTCCAGGCTGTGCTGTTCCCAACAGCACTGTGGATATAAGCACAATTTTACAGCAGTCCCCAAATTAGCTCCCAGTTGTGTGCCCTGCAATGTCCTAGAAAGCAAAATAAGGTATTGATTTAATGTGAAGTCAGTCATTAGTTATCAACCCAAAACTGGTGCTTTAAATCATTTTGGTACAGATCTATCAACTCTGCCTAATGGTGTGAATAAGGATATCAAAGTTACAAGGGAACAAATTTGCTTTACACGGCAAAACATAATTCCAGGGAAGGACTGGGACTAATTAGAGGGGTTTGCTGTGTTAATATTCCTCATTCAGGAGGCTTTTCCTGAGCTGCAGCACAGGGAGACAGTGAAATGCTGATTGGGATTTATGCAGTTCCTTCGCAGCAAAAAGATGGGGATGTGTTTTCCTGGGGCAGCAGTTTTGTTTTATGTCCCTGAGCAGGAGGAAACCTGAGCGTGGTGCCAGAGCCCCATCACATTCCTCTGGATTTTCTGTGCCACCGAACTTACGCTGCTGAGCCTGGGATGGAGCAAGTTGTGATGCTGACAGTGGTGGGGATGCAGGCTCTGAAGAGTGCTGGAGAGCTCCTGCAGCACATCCTGCTGCCTGGCCTCAAGGAGTCTCGGAGTGCAGGTGATCCCAGCTCTTGGGCAGGGCTGGGGACCTTGGCCAGGAAGGTTTATCCTGGGTAGCTCTTTTTAGCATAGCAGGAACATCATGGAAAATGTGGTGAAGGGGGGCCTCAGGAAGAACAGGTTTCTTTGCTACCTGCCTAAAGAGCTGAAGAATTTATCTTGGTTTGTTATGGGCAAGGCCACATTGCAGATCAGGTGGGCATAAAGTGCTTCAGAGAGCATCAAATGAGTTCTGAGGAGTGCTTGGGCTTGCTGAGCTTTTATGTAACTCAGAGCATCGTGTCCCTCCCTGAGCACTGGGAGGTAAGGCTGAGCTGGAACTGGGACAGGAATTTGGGAATCAGGAGCCCTGCTGTGCCCAGTGACAGCCTTGGTGAGCAGAACCAAGGCACTTCATGGGCTCGTGCTCGGCTCCCCCGCGGGAGGAGCAGCGCTGCCGGCCCCAGCTGGGTGCTCACACGTGCATGAAAAGGGCTCTCAGGCCCCAGGCAGGACAGGGACTTTATGTAATTTCATGTGCAGGTTGCACTGAAGTGTGATAACACAGGAGGTGTGGGCACAAAGGGCACAAGGCTGCCCCTGCCTTACACTGTGCTGTATCCCACTCTCCTAAAACTGTGTCAAAACACTACTTGAAATCCTGTAAAGTTTTCTGTCTGAGATCTGAGCCAGCAGAAACTTCCAGCACTCATGGATTGAGCTCTAAATACCTTGCTACATAGTCAGAAGACAACTTTACAAACCCAGCAACGTTGAAACTACTTTGGAGACAAGTCAGCATTCCATTGTAGTTTGTTACTATGATGAACATTGCTTAAAGTGTTATGAGAGGTGCTAAAGGATCCATAATTATGGATTATGCTGTGCCAAGCCACATCATTATCAGTGTACTCTCAGTGATTCCCTTTCAACTCTCCTCCATTAGCTGTGCTCTCTAATCAAATCATGGCACTTGCTCCCTGTGGCTCCCTGTTGATTTCCCAGATAGCCTTTTTTTTGTTCTTCACTGTAATGTCTTTTCTTAGCATTTGCATCTTGTGAGTTTTCCTGGTATATCCCTATATTTGCATTCAATCAATTCTGGGTGAAACAGAAGTCAAAACAGTGCTGGAACTTGTGTAGGAAAAAAAAATCAATGTGAAGTAAAATGTTTGTTTCCAAAAGAAAGCACAACTTCTGAGCTGCTGTCTGGTGCTAAGAACATTTCTCTTGACTTGCAGCAGAGCCTGATTCAGGACTGGAGCTCCTAGGCCTGAAGTGGCTGCCCCATCTCACTCGGTGCCAGGCCAGGGAAATCACCCCTTTTGAGGCTGGGGACAGCCAGTGGCAGAGCAGCCTGGACACGCTGATGTCCAGCCCCGTCCTGGTGTGCGCGCTCCGCGGCATCAACGCCTTCCGAGCCCTTGGAGCTGCCCTGAAGGGATGGACACAGGGCAGGGACAGCCTCCCACAGGCAGTAATGGCCTTGACCCCAGAGGTGACCTTCAGACAAGCCATCCTCTTCTTCACAGAGGCAGATTTTGTAACTGGTAAGGCACGTTTGTACTGTTTGCATTATCCTCAGGTATAGGGTGTATGGGAATTGCTTGAACTTGGACAAAGGATTCCAGTGCTCAGGGTTTTCTCAGGCACAGAAAAACTTAATAATGTGAGGAGGGTAAATTCTGTGCTTGGCTGAATTAAGATGAGGCAATGAAACCAGCAGGAGCCAGCTGAGGTAATCTACAAGGTGGCCTATTAAATTAATATGGCTGTGCTTGGCCTGGTGCCTTTTCTGATGATCTTGAGGTACTCCATAAGTACTAATTAGCTACCAGAGCAATTGGCAGGATCAGTAAATAATACCATGCATTTTAAACCTTCTCTATAAGAAAAACTGAAGAACAGAGCCCAGGAGCTCTCCCACCTAAATGTGGGCCCCTAATTGTGGTGCCAGGCTTTCAGCTCGATGCCTCAGCTTTGCCCTGTGCTCAGGGAGATGAAGGTGGAACCAATCTGTAAGAGCTGAAGAAAACAGATTTCTTGAGAATTTCTTTTTATCCTGGAGGAGAATGAAGAGAGGAATGGAGACCTTTGCTGTCAAAAGCTTCTCAGAGTTCAGTGATGTGTGCCAGCATCGATCTTGCAGCATAGTAAATTTGATAGTTTCCTCCCATAGCAGGAAATGTATAGCCATGCCTCTTAAAACTAAATCACTGTGCAGACTGTGGGGTTATTGATACTGGATGCTTTAGAGCAGCAGACTACAAGCTCCCACTGTTTTCTTTTAATGTGAAATATTCCAAGAAGAATTGGGGCTGCCTGACTCCTCACAGCCAGAGAGAAACAGTTCTGAGCCTGACAGTTTCTGGCAGGGACTTGGAACAAGATGGTCCCTTCCAGCCCAAGCCATTGTGGGATTTTATGATTACTCAGAAGCAGAGAGAAATCAAAGATTGTGGTAACACCATGTATCAGCTGAGGAGAGTGATGCAGTCCCATAAGTGCATTCGTGCTTTGAATTTACAGCCCTGCCTTTATCTTTCCTTGGGGAAGAAAAGTCCTTTGTCATCAACACAAACTTAGACACTTGTGTCAAACCCACTGTGCCTGTGTTGTGTGCAGTAACAAACTGGCTTTGCTGAATACCAAGAAGAAAGATTTGTCTGGGAAAAGATCCTGGGTTTAGGCTCACAGCAAGTTCGATTTGTCAGTGAACTATGTGGGTGTTCTCTGTGAGATTGGTGAGGAAGAAGAGGAGCCTTCAGAAGAGAAGGCATCAGACATCCCAAAGTGGTGTCTAAAAGTGTAAGAATTCATGCACTGCAGCCCTTCATTAAGGTTATCTTGAGATGGAAAGGCAGGATAAGAGGAAAGCAGAGCTGTGAGCTCAGTTCAGGGAGGGAGGTTGTAATGGCAGTGCCAGCCTTTCCCACCAAAGCCACTGCCAGGAACAAAGGAGCACAGCTGAGGCACGACTTCAGCACCCTGCACTACCTCTTTTATAAGGTAATTCCAATTTTTCCTTGTGTTTTTATTGTTATGGGAGGAATGGAGAGGCCTCTGTGCTCAAGAACAGCTCTTCAATATTTTGTAGCAGGTTGAACATCTGCCCTGCTAAATAAAATTACCTTTGTCAGCCTCCAGCCCCAGAGAGTGAAGGTTTCCCATCTGTGAATCCATAAAAATCCCTGTCCCTCCTTTTCCAGATGCAGAACACCGACCTGCTGTGAAATACCTGCCACCACCTGGCAGGAGCTCCAGCACTGAGGGGAAGACCACAGGTAAGCACCAGTTGCCTCTTGGAAAAATAAAAACCAAAAGCAAGTTATTTTAGACTCTTAAATAGATTGAAGAAAACTGTGTGTCCTCTGCCAGAGCCATTGCAATGGGATTGGTAAACCTTTGGTTAGACATCCATTACCCCCAGTGTAAGGATACTGTGAAAGCCAGGGAACTGAACTCTGGGCATTTGAGAGGAGTTGGATTATTATTTTCTTACTTCCCTTGGGGAGAAACATCATCCTAATGCCAGGCAATTGGGAAGGAAAGGCCAGCTGGATTCACCTGGTGCTGAAGGTGGGGGTATTGTCACATCATTTCTTCTCCACAGTCCTAGGAACGACCTGCTGAGGGATGGGGTGGAAAGTCAGCTGGAAGAGTAGTTCAAGCCAGCTCACTAGTAGCCTTTTTTGGGTGTAGATCCCAGAAATGATGATTTTCATGATGTTTTAGAGAGGTGAAATGGGAGCAGAAGGTGCATTTCCCATGTCTCAGATGGGATGTCTCTGTCATTTACATCCCAGTGCTGCCCAGGTCACCATGGATTCACAGATCCTGAAACTCCTTTCAGATACCCCCAGCACTGAGGAAAGAAGCTGGTGGTGGGAGGATGAGCTAAAAAGTTACAAGCCAAGGCAAGGACCATAGGGCTTCCACCTGCTATTTGTGCTCTTATTATTGCAACAAACCTGTGGAAAGAGAAAGAGTTCTCATTAGGAAATAAACCACTTTGGCTAAATACCTTCCAGATACACAGCCCTGGAAAGCAGATAGACATGGGTTTTGAACAGTCATAAATACAAAAAAAGGTAATTCTCTTCTGACAAACAGATTTTAGTTTTCTCATGTCTATCTTGCACATCACAGTGGCTAAACTTGCCAGTCACTGGAAAAGGAAATCTTTTATCAGTCTGATGCAGGATTCCCCTCACTGTGCCCTAGATCTGGAAAACTTCTCAGTTCACATGTGCCTGAAGTGCCTTAATTTTCCTCGCCTCTGCAGGTCACTGCAGGTTTTACATTAGACTGAAGGGAACATTTTTCTATTGGCTTTTGTCTTAAGTTCTGATTCACCAGACTCCTTTCATCCTGCTCTGTTCTCCTGAAGAACCACTGGAGCAGCCATTCCTGGCAGGTTGGGGAATGCCATGGAGGTTTTATCAGCAGCACTCAGGATCCACAGCACTTCTCTGTTTCTGGGAGAACATCAAACAAAACACCTGAGCTCTGGGAGCACCAGAAACAGGGCAGCATCTGACTTGACTGTGGAGTATTAGGAGCACAAATGGGTTTAAAACCACTGTTAACCACTCCCAGAAATCCCAGAAAAGGTAACCAAGATCCAAGGTGATTTAGGACTTGCAGTCCTGATGAGCCTGTGCTGGGATTACTGGAGAAGGGGGAAGTGTGATCCCTCCCAGGGTGTCCCAGGACATCTGAAATCAATCCATGCATGTCCCAGTGTAACACCATAAAATATCAGTTTGTCACTGGAATGTTGGCTGCTTTATGTAGAGATGGTGGCACAATTCTCAGGTTGTCTCAGAACACACAAAACTCACCCAAATCTCCTTCTCTTTAGTGGGTGAGAGCTGGAGGTGCCGAGCAGAATCCCTGTTTTCCTTCCTGCAAGCAGGTGAGAGAAGAGCAAAAGGAAAAGGGTGGTTTCACAGGGACTGGGTGGAACTAAATCATCTGGATGTGCCAGCCCAAAATCAGCAAAAGGATGACACCAGCATTTTCCTTAGGCTGGAATCCAGGCAGGGATGCACTCTGAGCATGCCAGGAGATGTGGTATCTGCTTGTCTTGAGTTCACACTTATTTGAAGTCACATCTATCTGAAGTATTATCTATAAATAGCATATAAACTAAACTCTATTTTCACAGTTAGGCTACGAAATCAAAACCTATGAAATGAGATTTTGGGGAGGCAAAAAGGAAAGGATTGTGAGGAAAGGATCTAAAAATATTACAATGTAGAGAAAAGTATCAAAGACCAAGAGAACTGGGAAGGGCTCTGAAGAGCCAGAACTGGCAATCAGGCAGGTTTGAGCATTGCCAAACAGGTACCTCTGGTATTTCATGATCAGCAGAGATTGTTCCATTGATAATTAGTGGTATTTTCTCTAATTCTTGTTGCTTATCATCACTGAGGAGAGAAAGCCAGCTCTGGGTGACAAGGTGTCTTCGACCAAACCAAGCTGGCAGATCCTCTGAAGTGTCTGAAGTCCCTAAATATGCAGCAGGTAGTGACTCACACAGCAGAGGGATGAGGATATCTGCCCAAAACCATAGCAGATGGTGAGGAAAACATCTGGAGGCCACTGAGTGCTTACATAACACTCAGGGGTGAGGTTGCTGAGGTGGAGCCCAGCAGCTTCCTGCACTTCCAGGCTGTTGCTATGGAACCTTTGTGTTCAGGAATGATGTGAGGAAAACAGCACATCTTTAACAGGAGGGCTCCCTGCAGCACAAGGGTTAAGTTTCCCTATCAAATGGGGAGGAAATAATCTTGTTTTTTATCTTTGAGCCCATGTTTCTGTGCCATGAATCCTGCTTGTCACCTGGAAATAACAGCATTAAGTTCCAGGTAGCCTTGTTGATGCTTTGTTGCATTGACATCTGTATAATTAGTACTGGGGTGTACAGGAAACAGAAAATGACCTTCTTTGTACCCAAACAGATCAGTTTGGATCAGTTTTAGCAGCCTGTAGGATGTTCCCCTGTGCTCGTGCTGATTGATGTGGTTCAGCACCAGCAGTTCCTGGGGCCTCACAGACTGGTTCTGACACTGCACTTGCCAATAAATCTCCAAGAGATGTTACAAGGATAAAATATTAACTATACTCTTAGTAGCAAGTACTTTAGCCAGACTAAAAATTTGAAAATGCTGTCGTTTAAAAATGGAATTTATGTATTTTCTGCCTTTAAATCCATTTTCATCAGACAGCAAAGCTTTCTTGGTCTGGTTTGTTTTCAGAGTGCTGCACCTTCCTGGCAGCTCTGCTGGGAGAGCTGCATCAGAAGTAGAAAGTTTTTGCTGGAATGTCAATTTTGGTAAAGACAATTCAACTCATAATTGGTTTATGACATTAATTGGGACCTGTCAGGGTTGTTAGTGCCTCTCTGAAACAGAGCTCTAAAATATGCAGAACACCCAGAGTAAGAATGTAATAGCTGCTCAAGGATTACATCACATAATCACCACAGTTCACATGAAAAATGTAAAAGGGAATATTTTATCTCTCTTAAAACATTAATCTATAATATAAAGGTTTGAGTCTTATCCGACAGAGCTGCCACAAAAACTTTTTGGACCCAGAGCAGATTTCCTTGGGGGAGAAACCTCCAAGCCTAGACTGTTTCAGATATATTTTTAATCTGAAAAGCTAACAAAGCGAACCTAAGTAAATAAATAAATGATCCTGGGTTTGTTTCGTTGGGATGTTTGTGAATTTCCTGCCAGGTTTCCGCTAACCCCCATCCTCGGGGTAGTAAACAAGCCCCGCCGTGTTTCACCCAGCGCTTTGTTGCAGGGGCACAGGTTCTCTGCACAGTGCTGCTCATCAAACCCGGTGTGTGGAGCCGCGGGTTCCCGAGGATCCTGCGGAATCTACACCTGGAAAAATTCAGCGTGGTGGGACTGAAACACCTCGACCTGGAGGCGGCCACTGCCTGGGCGCTCCTGCCCCGCCAGGTGCAGCAGGTGGGTGATGAGCAGCAGCTCTGTGGTACCTGGGGCTGGGAAGGGACCAGCCATGGATAATCCATTCCCAAAATCCCAGCAACTCCCACCCGGGATTTCGGAGCGCTTGCTGGGAGCCAGCGATATGGAACAATCAGATCTGTACCTTAGCAGCACACAGGGAGCTGACAGGAGAGGGCTTCTTTTATCACACAGCCAAAAAGAGCAGCCCTGGTTTCTCCCAAACAAAACTTCGGGAGGATGTGGGCAATACTGACCTGCCAGGAATCTCTTCAGCTCCTCCTTGCCTGCCAAACAGGTGTCCTCTCCTCCTTCCCCCAGGTCATTCCAGGTAGGGCACGTCCAGGGAACACGTGTGTGTGCCTGGCTTTATTCCTCGTGGGAGAGCCTCCCTGCCCTGTGGGGAATGCACAGGGGTGCTCTTACCTGGGATTGCACTGCACACACAGCTGAAGCCTGGGGGCCAGTCTGTAAAAATCACCTGCAAGGAGAGGAAATTGTCCTTGCTCATGTCCAATAGACAATGAAGAGGCTGCTTACATCTTAGGGCATTGTGGGGTTGATTGGCTAAAAATAGATGTTTGTTTCTGCTCTTTTATGGCATTCAAAACCTTTTCTTTCCTCAACCTGACGTACCCCAAGTGTAAGGATACTGTGAAAGCTAGGGAACTGAACTCTGGGCATTTGAGAGGAGTTGGATTATTATTTTTTCTTACTTCCCTTGGGAAAAACCAGTCTGTGTTATTTGATTGCTTTCCTGAAGACATTTAACCACTTGACTTTATAGAAACCAAACGTTTATAATTGATATTGCACTTGGGTTAACTTTGGAAAGTTTATGACATTGTCTCTTAGAAATTCTTGATAGGGGCTTCCAGAAGAAAACAGACACATGCCAAGGCAGTGCTCTGGAACAGTTAATACTTTCTGCATAATAGCAGTGAGCACAGGCATCTGAGTTTTAAATATTTACACTGGCAAGAGAGATCTAGTGGCCATTAGGGTTGATGGGGATGTGCTTCTCAATGTTATTTAATCACAGAGCTAAACACAAAATGCCTTTTTGATCATCTAAAACAGAAAACGTCTTAAAAGCCCCAAATATCCTCAGGAAGCAATGCAGATGCATGTGGGCTAAATGTGAGGAGAGGTTGTTTCCTGAAAATTTCCTTGGTTTTGGAGTTCTCCAACACACCAGAGCAGCTGTTGAGCATTGATTCAACTGCCTTGAAGAGCTGGTGACTAATGAGTATAAAAATTACAGACTGATGGGGTTTTGTTTGTGGGGAAAAAAGCAGGGTTTGAAAGTGAGGAAGCAAAGAGAACAGTCTGCCTTTGGTGAGGGGGAGCAGACAGTGGGAAACGCTTTCTGCTGTCCAGGGGCTCCTGCTCTATTTCAGAACAGGAGGAATGGCTCTCACTGCAGAGGGCTGGGAAAGGCTGAGCTCCCAAGATAAGTAGGGAGATTGTGAAAAAGCCTCAGCAGGCTCCAAGGACTGGGTTATTTGGAAAATCCGCTGGGTAAGTGGCTCAATGGCAGCCATGGAGGCAGGGCTGTTTTTCCCAGCTAAATTCCATATTCAGCATTTGGAGGGGAGGAATATTCATGATGGATCTGCTCCTGAGCTTATGGCACAACGGGATCAGGGTGGGCTTAAAATGAGGCTCCTGATATGGGGGCAAAGTGCTGATATTTGACAGGTCACGTAATCCCAGCTGGGTTTGGAAGTGGCCTCTGGAGCAGGTGCCACAGGGATACATCCAGGGGGGTTTGGAATGTCTCCAGAGAGGGACACTCCAAGCCCTCCCTGGGCAGCTGTTCCAGGGCTCTGCCACCCTCCATGGAAGGAAGCTCTTCCTCGTGTGGAGGTGGGATTTCTTGTGGTTGAGTTTCTGACCACTGCTCCTCGTCCTGTCGCTGGGCACCACTGGAAAGAGTCTGTCACCATCCTCCAGCAGCCTTGGAGATATTCCTATGGATTGATGAGACCCATGATGAAATGTCCTGTTGAAGAAGGTGGAGCCTGTCCCTTCTAGAAGTTCTGCCCAGGGCTTTTTCTCACTTTACCTGGAGCATGCTCCAAAATCCATCTCTGGGGACCTCTCAAACGCTGGGATGCGCTGCTTTGTCGTGTGTACACAGCACTTGAGAGCAAATTTGGGTTTATTCCCTGCAAGCAAGACAACCTCACATCTCTTTTTCCTTTTTAATGTATTATTTACATGCACTTGACAAATATCCTTGGCAACATGAGCTCAGTGAGCTCCATGATTGCTTTTCCAACTGAAACAGTCCCCCCGAGCTCGGAGCGGCGCCGTGGCCTCTGGAGCACGAGAAAAAACAGCTGCTCTGCTCCTTGCCGAGATTATGGAGCCACAGGAGCCAAAACAAGATGTGTTATGCACAGTTTAATAATGATTATAAAAAATAAAGGTCATGTAAATAGAGCTGCCGTTGTCTCCCCAGCTTTCAGCATGACCTGGTGGTGTTCAGCCTGCGAGCAGCGCCCGTCCCCGGGGGGATTCTGCCCAGGGAGGCTGGATCTCTTACCCAGCAGAGCCAGCCCTGTGCAGACTGGCAGGTTTGGCTTTATTCTTACAGTGGGGCCTGATCTTGCTGTCGGGGATTACCTGGGGGATTGCCTGCAGTAGCAGGTCACTGGACTCAGTAACTGCCCGGTTCCCTGCAGCCCCATCTTGTGATTCCAGCGGTAAAGGCAGCCGGATAATTCCCTGCCCTTTAATCCCTCAGTCCTCCCGAGCCAGTGCACAGCTGGAACTTCCTCTCAGCGAAATTGCTCCCTGAATTCCAGGCAGCTGCACAGGGGCAGCTCCAGCACAGCTGCTCGGGATGCACGGGGGAGCGGAGGCAGGATGGGAATGGAGGCAGCGCTGGGCTGGACTGGGAGTGAGGAGGGTGAGAAGGAAAGAGCCACCTTGACTCCCTGACACCACCAGCAGCAACTAGAAACAGCATCACCTTCAACCCCAAATCCGTGGATTTGCTGGGGAACAAAGACAAAAGAGTTTTGAAAGACAGAAGAGTTTTGTTATTTAGATCTAAAATCACTGGTTAGGAGCTCTGGAACAAAATACTTTCATTTATTCTGGTCTGTTTAACAGAAACAGAATGTTTTCTTTGCAGCTGTTTCCAACCTGGATGAATATTGATATGTTTTATCAGTCCTTTTGAACATTGTCATGAAAAACATCACTGGTTTTTTCATTGCCCACAGAGAAAACCCATAGAAAAGTGGATTAAATCCATTTTTGTAACTAAGAAAAATTTTCCAGCAGGAAGGGATTATTTTGTATTATACAGAACTGAATGAATGTCACAATTTCTCAGTACACTGTGACAAGCTGAAATTCTTCATCCTCATCCAAGCAGAGCTCTTGTCACTAGAGAGCCTCTGACCCTGTGCCCACGGAGCAGGGGCACTGACAAACACCCCAGCCAGCCCCTAAATACCTCACCCATTTAAGCACAGAGGGGCTTTCTCATGGGTCATTTTGCCTTTGCAAATAGAGGGGGGAATATCAGGCTTGAGCCCGTGGTTGTCAATTCATAACCTACTTCTTAGAGATGCAATTTAGGAGGCAGGCGAGCGCAGGAAGATTTGGGTCAAAGGCAGTGAATGGTTTCACGTGATAGAAAAGCAGAGAGGCCTTGAAGTGTCTTATCTCCATATTTTTAAATGAAATGATAGGATTTGCTTTTGGAAATGTTTTATCTAGAGAATTGCTATCCTCTGCTGCTTTCAGGAGATTAAAAAATAGAAGAATTAAAACCTCTGTGAATGACGTGATTCAGCTGAATCGAATGGTGGGTTTTCCCCTCTTGTTTTTATTTCCTCAAAAACCGGGAAAAAAAGTAAATAGCCATGGGTTGATTCTGGCAGGGAGCTGGAAATGCCCTTGTTTTCTAAGCTGTGCCTCCCTGCACCCCACAGTGCAGCAGCCGGGGCAGGATGTTCCTGACACCTTGTTCAGATGCAGGGGCAGGAGGAGGCACAGCTGGATGTCCCTGCCACATTATTCAGGTGGAGAAGCAGGAGGAGGCAGAGCTGCAGCTGCTCTGGGAACCCTGACCTTGTGCTCAGCCCAGACATCTGCAGCAAGCCTGGCTGCCCAAGGCTTTCCTTGATTAAAGCAGTCAGCAAGGCCAGAGCACTCTGCCCCCTGCCTGCCCCTGGCCCTGCTGCCTCTCCCAGGGTCCCTGTCAGTCTGTCTGTCCCCAGCCCTCAGAGCAGCCTCTCCTCACCCGTGCAGTGGTTGCTTCTTGTCATTTCCTCTCAGCCCTCCTCAAAGGGTGCTGTGACCTGCACAGCTCTGGAGTGGGCACAGCCTCAGCTGAAGAGAGGCAAAGGTGGAGAAGTTTGCTGTGGAGCAAAGGGCATCAGACAAGGCCAGGAGAACAAACTGATTCCCTGCAGCCCCTGGTCTGACCCTCCTACTTTTAAGTTCTGTAGTCCTGATCCTAAGTAGTGTCTGGAATTAACTCTTCAGGAGAAGCAGGGGGTGGTGAGGGGGAGGGGTCCTGCCTTTTGTGAATTCAAAAAGCAAAGCTCTGGTATTTGTGATCCAACATTTTATATCAGCTGAAGAGTTAAACGTGGCTCCTCATCCCAGAGTATTTATGACCCTGGTGTTCTTGCTTGTGTCTGTGCTTCCTCCTGATCCAGATGTCCCCCTGCAGGAACAGCCCTCCTGTGACCTGCTGGATGTCCAGGAACTGCTTGGTGTCTGAGGCCTAGATTTTGGAATCTTCAGAACACGAGCAGTACATTAAAGAGGAGAGAAAACAAGGAGCAATAGCAGATTTGCTTCCTCACAACTTTCCTTCCTAGCCAGAGCAAAGCTGTGGTGTTCCCAGTGCTCACCAGTTCCTTACAGCCTGTTCCATCTCTGATTTTTCTCAGGATCCAGCTGCTGTAGAAGCTCACTGTTCCTACCTGACCTCGGGCACTGCCCTCGTGCTGTGCCTGCAGAGGCCCAATGCTGTGAAGAAGCTGATGGATCTCCTGGGGCCAGAGGATCCCCAACTGGCCCAAGCACTGGATCCAAGCCTCTGGAGGGCTCAGTATGGCACCAGCACAGTCCAGAATGGATTTTATGGTGAGTTTTTGTAAAAGAGAAGTCCAAAGGCTCAGATACACAAGTAGACAGAGTGTTGTGCATTGTTCCCTTCTGCACTGTCACTACAGATGCAGCCCTGGCAGGCACTGCAGGCCAGTATTCCCTGGGAAGCTTTCCCTGTGTGTCTCAAGCAAGGAAATATTCTCCCAGAAGATACATCCCAAAAGGGTTCTTCCCAGGGCAGCCCTAGAGCTGGCTTTACCAGAACAGATTTCCTTTGATCTCTTCCCTGCTGGGTCATTCTGTGCTTTTAGCTTGGTTATTTTGGAATTATCCCTGAGAACCCATCTGTCTTCCCTGCTTGTGTGTCCCTTCCTGATTACCCACTGGCCAGCTCCAAGAGTTCATAAAGTCTCCAAGACCCTGAGTTCCTGGAACATCTCCCAGTGCCGATGGCTGGCTGGAGAGAGGTGATCCAAACCTGCTCTGGCTGAGGCAAGCAGGGAAACTGAGCTGTCTCCCAGCTGGAACATGGGCAGAGGCACAGGGCAAGTTAGCATCCTTGGAATGCTGAACCATCCAGCTCCTCTGCCAGCAGGGAGGCACTGGGATGTGGCAGTGTGTGTGTGGGTGGGGTGTGAAGGATGGGAAAATGGGAAATATCCCTGGAGATATTTCTGGGGAAACAGCCTGGGGAGAGCCCAACATTATTGCCATGAGGAGGGAAGGATGTCATTCCAAAATCCACATGGAATTAGGCACAGTTAGCTCCCTGCCTGTGTTCCTCCTCAGTGTTGCACTGATTTTGCTCTCATAGTTAAAGGAATATACAAATAATGAAGCAATAACTTCTGTAAGCTCAGGTGAGCTGGCAGGCACTGTGTGCCCTCAAGTCCCAGAAGAACTCTCCTGACAAGATCCATTGGATTAATTGGCTTTTCCCATTTTATCCTGGGCTGTGAAATCACTCCCTCTTTTCATCCATATCAAGTGGGCTGCTGAGAACTGGCAGGGAATGAAGGAGCCACAGCTTGGGAAAGAGAAAAAAAGAACCAAGCCCTTGCTGCAGAAGCTTCTTTAATCCTGAGGACCAGGAATCAGCCAGGAGAGATCTCTCACCACGATCCCACAGGATTTGTGGGAGTGACTGAAGAGCACAGGATCTCCCTACACTAAAACAAAATGGCCAGGGCTCTTCAGCCAGTATTTTTCCCTTGTCAGGCCCTGCCTCTCTTGCTCTTGAGATGAATGGATTGTGTATCCAAATTGCTCTGAAACCCCTCAGTCATGGCTAAGAATGGGTAATACATATCCCAAATTTCAGATGTTTGCTACAGTTGGAGCATCCCCAGCATAACTCAGGGGAAATGAGCAAGGGAAGCTGAGTCTCATCCCATTTTTGTTGGGAGTTACAGGGAGCTCCCTGTGGGAGAGAGATCCTTGGATGTTCTGACTCCCTTCAGACCCCTGGGCTGGGATCTGAAGTTGCTCTTTAGGCCTGGGCTGAGCCCGGAGCTGGCCCTGCCCTCGGAGCCCAGACCATGTGCACTGGGTGGGACCCCAGCAGGGCCGGCCCACAGAGCCCTCCCTGCACACATTCCAGGGAAAGGGATGCAGGTGTCGCTGACTCTGATGGATCTGAGCCAGCTGCTCTCCCCTGGAGCCATCTATCTGCAAGGAAAGGAGTCTTCCTAACCCCCTGCACCTCCCAGAGCTTGTCCTCCAACACAGGTGAAACATTCACCTACGAGTTAAGCTGGAAGAACCTTCAATGAGTAACTGGGGGCCTGTGCAAGACCATCTTCCTTTCCTAGGAGGGAATACTTAGATTTCCTAGTTTTGCTCCAGCTGAGGAAAAACTTCAGTTAATGCCTGAAGCAGAGCAAACTCTCACTTTTCCTCCCAAAGGGACAGGGGAAATGCAATTTAGATGAAGATGGGCTTCCAGGGAGACTGGTGAACCAAGAAATGCAGCTTTGATCCTCTGGGGCTCAGCTGCAGAGGTGAACCTGCACCCTCCCATCTCTTCAGGGGCTTGGGAAGTCATTGGATTGTGCTTTTCTTGCACCCAAAGAGCTCTTACATATGCACCCTACACTGTCTTGTACCTTGAGCAAAGTGAGAGTAAAACACTCATTTGGGGAGCTTTGTGTTCTCTGTAAGGACACCAATGATTGAAGCACAGGTTTGGTGTGGAGGCATGGAAAGAATCCAGCACAGCTCATACACTGGGACTTACACAGCCTCAGGACTGTAAACTGCTGCCTTTAGGGCCCTGGCTATACAAAACCTGGAATTATGGAGCTCCAGCAGGGCTGAGTGCTCTCAGGTGGGATTCTTTGAATGGGCAGCCTCAAAGGTGGTCCTATTTCAGAGGATGTTTGTGTCCCAGGAGCATGGATCTCTGCCAGCACATTGACAGCCTATCTAAACTCCAATAGAAACAGCTTTTCCCTCTCTAAAATTTCCCATCCACAACTCTCCAAATGTTCTGAGTAATGCTTTAGAACACTGTTCCTTTATAGGGAAATATTCAGCTGCTAAGCCTGGAGGGACCTCTCAAGTCACTGAGTTCAGTTAATTCCCTCACAGACAACCCCATCACATTTTCCCTTCCATAAGCACCTACCCCAACTGGATGGATGTCACAGAGCTTTGAGAGCTAAAAATCTTCTTACATTTTCAAACTTAAATACAGCCACATAGAGTTTGTGCCCATTTGTTTCTGTGCCATTATCTGGACTTTATTTTAAGTAGCTCTTTTTACACCTCTGACCTTTCCTACCCTGAAGTGTTTATCAGAAATCAGATTTGTTCCTCAGCTTTGGGTCATGTTGGGTCAAATGAGCCAAAGTCTGCTTTAATTCTTCAGATGATTCTCCATTTCCCCAGTCATCCTCATGTAATTTCTCTGACTGTTCCAGTCTCAATTTACTTTTCTTGACCAGAGGTGAACAGAAAAATGTATTTCCATCAGCATTGTCTCGTGCTAATTCTGATTTCCATGGTCAGTCAGAGTTCCCAGAGTATGTGGGACCTGCATTATTGTTACTAAGCACATTTGTTTTACTAACCAGTAGCTCTTCCCCTTCAGTGAGAGCAGCCTGGTGTGATCCAGAAGCAAGAGAACAACAGGATTTAGAGCTGGAATGGAAAGGTTTCACAGTCTCCTCCACATGATTCCCTCAGCTCCACTGTTAGGAAATAGAAGGAGTCTTGTTTACATGAGGAAGCTGCTGAGTGATAGTAGGACAGAATCAAAATACCAAGGAGGCAATGGAACTATTCTAAATATAATGGTTTAAAATGTTTGCTATTACTGTACAGAACAGCTGGCCTTTAAAGCAATTACTGCAGTGAGTTGCACATCATCAATCTCTCCAAAAGATGAGTGTGAGTCTAGAGAATGTTTAATTCATGTCCTGAGAGAATCTTCTCATTGTGTTTCTCTCTCAGGCTCCGAATCCTATCCAGTGGCTGTCCGGGATGTGAAGCTGTTTTTCCCAGAAGGGCTGTGCTGTGCCCAGTGTCAGACAGGGCAGGAGGAAGAGGTAGGAATGTGCCCTTTCCCGAGCTTTATCCTGCTGTGTCAGAGCAGCAGCTCTGGCCCTGCTGCACTGTGACTTCTCTCCTGCTGTGCTTTAGTAATGCTGCTCTGGAGGTGTTTCCCCACACTGTGCTCCCTCTGCCCCAAGCCGGGAGGAAGAGCTGCTGCAGAGCTGTTTGTTCAGCAAGCTCTGCTGGCAGTCTGGGAGGGCTCAGGGCCTCACCCTGACTGCCCTTGACTCAGGAGCTGGGTTTTTACCAGCTTTGTGTCATTTCAGGGATGGAGATGAGGTGGGATGGCTGATGATGGGAAAATGATTGGGATGTGCTCAACCAAGGGATGGAAATGTTTGAGCTCTGCTGTGGCCCAGAGGTGATCCAGCTGAGATGGCCCTCCCAGCAGATTAGCTCTGGAAATGGCCACACCTCACTAACGTGGATGTGCAGGGCATTGTGACTGTGCCAGTCCATTCAGGGACAGAGGGGAGCTGCTGCACCCCAGGGTGGCACTGGGTAAAGCTGTCAGACTCTCACAGGTTCTGTTTGAGCTCCTGGCCTTGAAAAGCTGGGAGTAGGGATTTTCAAATGATGTCTGGATATGGGACCGTGGAAAGGATGACAGGATGCTGCACTGAATTAAGCCTCAATTAAAAAGAAGAATGCATGCAAAATGTTCTTGTATCTCCAGACAAGCAGGTGTTTTCTAGGCTAGCAATTACAGAAGTACACGACAGCAACAAAAGCTTCACAGCTTGCCTGAATCAATACTTGAGGAGTGTTATCCCTCCTCATTAGGTAATGTGTCACATGACTTCTCCTCCCTCCCTCCCTGCCTGCCTTCCCATCTGCAGATCTCCAACCTGAGCCATGACCCCATCCTCAGCCTGGGGATCAGGAAGCAGCGCAGGATCCTACCCCGTGACCCGGGAAGACATCCCAGTGTCCTGGGATCAGGGCAGCCAGGCAGTCCTGGTAAGGAAATGTAACTCCTGTCATGGATTGGGACTGCTATTGATTAATTGGACAGCAAGACAAACCATCTGGTGGCAGCAAGATTGGGTATTGATGTCCTTTCAGAAGGGAGAGACAGCTCTGAGCTGCAGGGAATGGCTTCAGGGGAGCCCAGCCTTTAACTCTTTAGCTGCCAGCACTTCAGGGGTTTACAGACAGAGCTGACCCTAATAGCAGCAGCAGAACCAGCACTGACAACACAGCTGGTGTCAGACCAACACATGTTCCTCTCCAAACCCTTCCCAGGTGTCTCAGCACAACCCTGGTGGTTTGTGTCCATTCAGAGCCTCCCCTGGAGAGGCAGAAGCACAGGGCTGGGCAGTGCTGAGCTGTTCTGTTCTGGGAGCAGATAAATCTCAATCGGTGCAGGGAGTGCTGCTGGCAGCATGGCCAGAGACCTCTCCTGAGCTGGGCTGAGAGCTCATTCAGCTCCCACTGCTGCTGAGCAGCTGCCAGCTCCAGATGACTCCCAGTTATCGCCAGGCTGACACTTCCTGGGATGCAGCAGCTTCTCAGGGCCTTTCCTGCTGATCTGCCTTGATAGATGTTTGTAAACACAGCTGTGGTGCAGGGGCAGGAGATGGCACTGCCACAGGGGGATGCTCCCACCTTGGGATGTTGTGGATTGATCCCAAGCCTTTATAAACAGGCAGGGACCAGGTGAAGCATCTCTGTGGTGTTCCATGGGGAGTAGAATTGTTTAGAACCAGGCTACTTTGATTCCTGTAGCTTCAGTTCTGATGTGACTGATGTGGGCAGCTCAGAAAATGTTCCTGTGCTACAGCTGATCCCTGCAGCCCTTAATCCCAGCAGTGGAAGCACAGGAGTGTGGTGGATGGGAGAGGAGCGTGATAAAAATGTGACAGAATCACAGCCCAGCCCTGCCTGGCCCAGGGCTTTGGGGGGCATTGGTCACATACCAGCAGTGCAGAAGTGCAAGGAGGGGGTGGTAAATCAAGTCCTCTGCCCCTGGGGTGAAAACCGAGTCACTTTTGTGCAAGGGGTCTCTGAAGGAGGATTTGTCCCAAGGTGACAAAAGGGAAGGGTGTTTTCCCCATCATTTTAGTGCACAATGGGAGAGGACCAGGCCTGCAGCACAGGTTTGCTGTGACTGAATCACTTGATTTGTAGAAGAGATTGCATAAAATAAAATAATAAAGCAGCTTGTTGTGGAGAGAGCACAGGTACTCTGCAGGCTTTGCACAGCTCAGTGTTGGGAGCTAATCTCCAAATACATGCTCCTAATTTCCTGCTGCACGAGCTTTGAAGATGCCTAAGCAGAGTAAAAAGGAAAGCAGTGTACAGCCCTGATGTGTTTGTGTCTCAGAAAATGTATTTCAAAGAGTTACTGCCCCGGAAAAGCAAGTCCACGTGATCTCTGAACTGTCAGGCACGATCTCGTAAGTGCCTCCAGCAAAGCAGACACATCACTCACGTTCTGGGCTCATCTTGGACACTAGAGGAAGCTCTTGCACACAAGGAAACCTCCTTCCAGCAAATAATTATCACAAAGCTGCTGCCTAATGGACAGACAGATTTATCATGAGGAAAATATGAAATACATTAAGCCTCACGTATGCTGAGCAGAATTACATTTGGGATTATAAAAGCAGCTGGATTAGCAGCTTTCTCTGCTTGGAAAAAATGAAAATGGAATAGTATCTGCTGTAGCAAACCAGCAGTTGTCCTTGTCTGACTCCTGAAATGGGGTCACTCCTGCTGTCTTGTGATCTCCAGACAGGGACACAAAGGCGAGCAGCAGCTCAGGATGAGCATCTCGGGGCACCTCCCAGGGCACATCCCAGGGCACCTCCCAGGGCACATCCCAGACCACATCCCAGGGCACCTCCCAGGGCACCTCCCAGGGCACCTCCCAGGGCACATCCCAGGGCACCTCCCAGAGAACATCCTAGGGCACATCCTGAGGCACCTCCCAGGCTACCTCTCAGACCACCTCCCAGGGCACCTCCCAGGGCACATCCCAGACCACATCTCAGGGCACCTCCCAGGGCACATCTCAAGGCACATCCCAGGGCACCTCACAGGGCACATCCCAGACCACATCCTGGGGCATATCCTGAGGCACCTCTCAGGCTACCTCTCAGACCACATCCCAGGGCACATCCCAGACCACATCCCAACGTGCCTCCGCCTGCCACGGACACGTCTGTGCCAGGGCAGGGGCACTGAGAGGGCTCTGAGGTGCTGGGGGCAGAGGCCAAACAAGTGTTTTGCTCTTTTCCCACCAGGTCAGCCACTGCTGGAGAACCTGTGCCAAGCCACTTGCCTGGTGCTGCCTGGGATGATCCTGCAGGGTGGGGAGCCCCCCCCATACGTGGAGCTGCTGGAGGAGCTCGTGGGCAGTGGCTTGGTGGTGACTGGAGCCCGCCTGGCCGTGCTGGACTCCCCTCAGGCTCTCTGCATCTCCCAGCTGCTCAGCAGGGCCAAGGGCAGTGTTGCAGCAAAGGTATGGAACAGCTGGAGCTGGGCTTTGCTTCCCTGGCACAAAAGAAGAGCCTTTTAATGCCTTGCTCTGCCGTGCTGCCCTGAGCAAACGTGCTTTGGTGGCACTATTGCAACACTGCCTCTGAGCCCTGGCACCTCTGGTGAGTAATGTGGGCACTGGGGACACTGCCTGGTGTTCCTGCACCCCTGGGAGCCCCAGCACCATCCTGTGTGAACATAGCCCTCATGGGAATGGCCCATCCATCACTCATTTATTGAATGTTTCATTCCAGTCAGCCATCAGTGTTCTCTGTGTTCTGCTGCTGTCTCCTGTGTTGTTTCTCCATATAAATACAGTTTCTATTTCCCTGTCTGGAATCACACCCCATCTATCCTCCTCTACAATGCTAAAAAACCCTTTCATTTCTTGGACTGTCCCCCTGGAGCCCAAGCCAGAGATTTCCCACCTAGAGTGTTTCCCAACCTAGAGTTGCCCCCAGCTCTGGGGTTCCCAGCTGCAGAAGGACCTGGAGCTGCTGGAGCAAGTCCAGAGGAGGCACCAGGATGAGCAGAGGGATGGAGCAGCTCTGCTGGGAGGAAAGGCTGAGGGAATTGGGATTGTTCACCTGGAGAAGAAAAGGTTTTGGGATGACCTGACTGGGGCCTTCCAGTACATGAAGGAGCTAAAAGAAAGATGGAGAGAGACCATTTACAAGGACCTGGAAGGACAGGACACAGGGAATGGCTTCCCACTGCCAGAGGGCAGGGTTAGATGCGATATTGGGAAGGAATTGTTCCCTGGGAGGGTGGGGAGGCCCTGGCACAGGGTGCCCAGAGAAGCTGTGACTGCCCCTGGATCCCTGGCAGTGTCCAAGGCCAGGTTGAACATGGCTTGGAGCACCCTGGGACAGTAGAAGGTGTCCCTGCCCATGGCAGGGGGGTTGGACAAGATGATTTTTGAGGTTCCTTACAACTCAGGCCACTCTGTGGCTCTCAGTAGGTGCAGCCCAGCCTGGGGTTTGGGCACAGCATTTGCTGCTGGGCTGGGCTGACATTGCTGCACAGCAACAGAACACCAGGCCCAGACTATTTTCCTCTTGTGGANTCTCAGGGCACCTCCCAGGGCACCTCCCAGGGCACCTCCCAGGGCACATCCCAGGGCACCTCACAGAGAACATCCTAGGGCACATCCTGAGGCACCTCCCAGGCTACCTCTCAGACCACCTCCCAGGGCACCTCCCAGGGCACATCCCAGACCACATCTCAGGGCACCTCCCAGGGCACATCTCAAGGCACATCCCAGGGCACCTCACAGGGCACATCCCAGACCACATCCTGGGGCATATCCTGAGGCACCTCTCAGGCTACCTCTCAGACCACATCCCAGGGCACATCCCAGACCACATCCCAACGTGCCTCCGCCTGCCACGGACACGTCTGTGCCAGGGCAGGGGCACTGAGAGGGCTCTGAGGTGCTGGGGGCAGAGGCCAAACAAGTGTTTTGCTCTTTTCCCACCAGGTCAGCCACTGCTGGAGAACCTGTGCCAAGCCACTTGCCTGGTGCTGCCTGGGATGATCCTGCAGGGTGGGGAGCCCCCCCCATACGTGGAGCTGCTGGAGGAGCTCGTGGGCAGTGGCTTGGTGGTGACTGGAGCCCGCCTGGCCGTGCTGGACTCCCCTCAGGCTCTCTGCATCTCCCAGCTGCTCAGCAGGGCCAAGGGCAGTGTTGCAGCAAAGGTATGGAACAGCTGGAGCTGGGCTTTGCTTCCCTGGCACAAAAGAAGAGCCTTTTAATGCCTTGCTCTGCCGTGCTGCCCTGAGCAAACGTGCTTTGGTGGCACTATTGCAACACTGCCTCTGAGCCCTGGCACCTCTGGTGAGTAATGTGGGCACTGGGGACACTGCCTGGTGTTCCTGCACCCCTGGGAGCCCCAGCACCATCCTGTGTGAACATAGCCCTCATGGGAATGGCCCATCCATCACTCATTTATTGAATGTTTCATTCCAGTCAGCCATCAGTGTTCTCTGTGTTCTGCTGCTGTCTCCTGTGTTGTTTCTCCATATAAATACAGTTTCTATTTCCCTGTCTGGAATCACACCCCATCTATCCTCCTCTACAATGCTAAAAAACCCTTTCATTTCTTGGACTGTCCCCCTGGAGCCCAAGCCAGAGATTTCCCACCTAGAGTGTTTCCCAACCTAGAGTTGCCCCCAGCTCTGGGGTTCCCAGCTGCAGAAGGACCTGGAGCTGCTGGAGCAAGTCCAGAGGAGGCACCAGGATGAGCAGAGGGATGGAGCAGCTCTGCTGGGAGGAAAGGCTGAGGGAATTGGGATTGTTCACCTGGAGAAGAAAAGGTTTTGGGATGACCTGACTGGGGCCTTCCAGTACATGAAGGAGCTAAAAGAAAGATGGAGAGAGACCATTTACAAGGACCTGGAAGGACAGGACACAGGGAATGGCTTCCCACTGCCAGAGGGCAGGGTTAGATGCGATATTGGGAAGGAATTGTTCCCTGGGAGGGTGGGGAGGCCCTGGCACAGGGTGCCCAGAGAAGCTGTGACTGCCCCTGGATCCCTGGCAGTGTCCAAGGCCAGGTTGAACATGGCTTGGAGCACCCTGGGACAGTAGAAGGTGTCCCTGCCCATGGCAGGGGGGTTGGACAAGATGATTTTTGAGGTTCCTTACAACTCAGGCCACTCTGTGGCTCTCAGTAGGTGCAGCCCAGCCTGGGGTTTGGGCACAGCATTTGCTGCTGGGCTGGGCTGACATTGCTGCACAGCAACAGAACACCAGGCCCAGACTATTTTCCTCTTGTGGAGGAGAAGCCCACCCAGCCAGGAACCTTGGCTGGGCAAAGGTGGAACGTGCAGGAAAGTGCTGTCAGCAGCAGAGAGAAAACAAAGGGGAAAAGTAATTACAGTGGCAGTGGCAAAGCAACAATCACCCCAGGGCTGTCAGACCACAGCAGGCCCTTCACAGAACACAAACAGTTGGGCTTCCAGCTCTCAGTTCTAAGTCTTGGGTGTTATCTGTAATAGGAGCAGGTAAGATCTTTTTAGGTTGTGCTTTTTAAAGCTGACAGCATCCCTTTGAAGTACATCTGTATGGAACAGCAATTACATCCAGCAGCCAATTAGTGTGAGCACTGCTCGCCTGTCCCCTGAGTCCCCCGAGGAGCTGTCCCTCTGCACATGGAATGTGCACAGCTCTCTAGGAAGAACAAATCAGCACTGGGGGAGCAGAGCCATCCCTCCTCCCTCCTGTCAGAGATAAATGGCCCTGGGCAGAGCTGTTTCCAGAAGGGTCTGGCACTGCTGAGCCAGAGGTGAATGTTACAGCCTTTGCTCTCCCTTGCTAGAAGGGATGTGGGCTGCTTCAAGTAGAGAGGGTTTCTGCTGCAATATCTCAATATTTACCTGTCCTGGCATTCCTGCTTCACCAGCAGAGGTGGGGAATGGATAACATACCCAGATAATCTGCTGGGTTTCACTCAGAGAGGGTGACAGGAATTCTGGAGGGCTGCAGGGATCACAGACAGTTCAGGTCACTGGCTCTGCCTGGAAGGATCTGTTTCTCTGTGGCTCCTGTTCCTTGCCCATCAGCCAGACTGAGTTCAAGTGCAGAGCAGCACCAAAGCTCAGTTCCTGCCTCTCTTGCAGTGTTCCCTGCTGAAGGATGGGCTGTGCCTGGTGCTGGCAGCGCAGTGGGATGGCACCATCACCTCCCTGCTGGACAGGTAAGGAGGAGCTCCTGCCCTGAGGGAGGGCACCTCTCTTTTCTGTCCTTTGATCAGGGGAGCTGCCACTCAAAGGCAGCCAGTTCTGCACAGTGACCTTGTTCATGGGTCACTCACTGGGTCGTGGAATTGTTAAGGCTGGAAAAGATCCAGTGCAGCCAGCAGCACCAGCACATTCACCAGTAAACCAGGCCCTCGAGTGCCACATCCACACATTTCTTTAACATTTCCAGGGATGGTGACCCCACCCCTGCCCTGGGCAGCTGTGCCAGTGCCTGACCACTCTTTCCATGAAGGAATTTTCCCAATATCCAACGTAAACCTCCCCTGGCACAACCTGAGGCCATTTCCCCTTGTCCTGTCCCTGTTCCCTGGGAGCAGAGCCCGACCCCCCCCAGCTGCCCTCTCCTGTCAGGGAGTTGTGCAGAGCCACAAGGTCCCCCCTGAGCCTCCTTTTCTCCAGGCTGAGCCCCTTCCTCAGCTCTGTTCCCTTCTCTGGACATGCTCCAGCCCCTCAATGTCTCTTGTCATGAGGGACCCAATACTTGAGAGTGTTCCCCAGTTTCCAAGTCATGTGTCCTCCACTCAGGACCTTTAAAAACCGAGTTGTTAAGGACCTCCAGTGTCCATAAGGCTTGGCAGCATGATTCCATGAATACAGGGAATTCTCTGAAATAGGGACTCACATTGGGAATAGACCTGCTGAATCAATAAAATTCCTAGGAGAACTATCTTAGCAGATTTTATGTTTGCTGTGAAGGAAAAAAAAAACCAAACCCAAAACCAACAAAAAAACAAACCTTAAAATAAATGCCAGAAAGCAAAATCAAAAATTAGCCTCTTAAATAAATCACCAGAAACGCTGGGTAGAGGATGTATAAGCCTGGAAAAACAAACAGAACCCCTCTGCAGGGACTGATTAGTGAAACGGAGTGATTAGCAGGGCAATTAACCCTGTGTTCCCCAGAGGGAAGGGCTCCCTGCACGGGGCTGGTATTTGGCACTGGCAGTGCAGCTCTCACACACGGCTCCTCTGGCACAGGAACCACGAGTCGGGTTTGTGCCACATTCCATGTGGAGCAGCCCAGCAGCCACGCCAAAAACACCATCCTGACTTTGGCTGGACCCTCTGGAGGACTTCCAAAAAGTGCTGTCAGTGGGACAGGAATCAGGGATTCAGGGATGCTGGAGTTTGCAGGCACCAAGGGATCAAAGCCGAACATTCACGTTGCTGCACCTCAGACTTCTCAGGCTTTGCAGAGATGTTCCCAGGGCCACACCTGGGAGGAATGGTTGGAACAGATTTCATTGGTAACTTTTCAAAAATGTTTTTAAGTTACTGGCAGCATTTTGACTTTGCTTCCATTCATTTAAAATCACACCCTTGGGAGCCACATCCCAAACCTTCCACTCTGCAAGGGGAGAAAAATAGCAGGTTACCCAAGAGCTTTGTGGGGAGATTTCTCCCACTCTTTCTCTGGTTTACAATGAAAAAAATAAGTGGGAACCTTGGAGGTCACTGGTGAAGGTAGTTCTGGGAGATTCACTCAAGATCCTGTCACCTCTTTATTTTCCCCAGCATCATGGGTGCTGCTTAACAGGATGAGCTGCAGCCCAGCACTTCCCTCTCCTTTAAGCTTGATGTGTTTCCAGTGGCCAGACCCACAGCAGCCCCTCCAGAGACACCTCCCAGGGCTTCTCCTGGCCTTCAGAGAGCCCAGGGGCTGAGAAGGGAGCAGGCAGGAAAAGGTGCCAATGTCTGCACCTTCACCCCTCCTCCTGCTCTGTACAAAGCATGAACTCCTGTGCTGAACTCCAAAATACACCTGGGTAACTTCTGGGGGTCAGGAGGCACTTCCAAAGGGCAGGATCTACCTCTAAACAGCAGGATCCACTCTTCCTCTCCCCCCAGTGCTAGAACAAGTGATCACAGAGGCATTTCAGACCAGCTCTACAAAAAAAAAAAAAAAAAATCAAAAACGACCCAAAAAAATTCACACTATTTTTGCCTTCATGGTGGAAAATGCCTGTGGAAGGGAGAGGCAGCAAGGTGTGCCCGAGGGTGGGAGGAGGGAGGGCTCTGATCCTCAGAGAGATCAGGAGCTCACACCCTTCTTGTCTCCCAAGCCGTGGAACTGTTCAGAATCAGCCTGACTTCACTGGTGCCTCCCAAGGACACTTCATGCCAAGACATCTTCAATTTAAATAACACCAGAGGTTAATTACTCTTACAGCTCCATCAGCCCTTTCTGTCCTGGATAAATCACTGGATATTTATCTCCCTCTCTCTGCCAGGGCCCGGCATTCCAATACCTGCCCAGTTCCCTGCAGCTCAGCTGCACTGCTCAAGCCTCACCACGGTGAAGGGATTATTTTCCAGCCCTGGGACTTGAGTCACAGCTGAGCCACATTTCTCAGGCTTTGTGCCACGGGGAGGGACGTTCCCATCTGTATGGAAGCCTGGCTGTGATGTCAGAGATGGGCTGGGATGAGGAGGAATCAGGTGTTGAGAGGAACAATGTGGGCTCTGCCAGTGTTGCTGCTCCTAGTGCTGAGCATATTAAAGCTTTCCTAAAACAGCTCTGGATCCTGGGGGATTTGGAGACAGCCCCAGACCCTCCTGGCTGTGGTTGTTCAGCAGCAGGGCCCACTCTGGACATCCAGGGTGTTACTTCTGCACCAAAAAAACACTGAACACAGAAAAAGGGACACAAACAGTGCAGGTGTGGGCACAAAAGCACCCTGGGAGTTTGGTTGCCTGCCAAAAGTGGAGCCAGAGCAGGAATCTGGGAGAGTCTGGGAGCGTGCAGGGGTAGCTCCTGGGGCAGAGGGAGGTGTTTGGAAGAGGTGAGGGAGCAGTGGGGACCCCGGGGAGAACCTGCAGAGGGAAGTGACACCATCCCATCCCCAGACCAGGGAAAGTGATGTGGGACTTGCCTTTCTTGTTCTGTCAGCTGCCTGCATAGCTCGGGATAAAGCATCTGAATTTCCCCTGTCACAACTTGTTTTCACAGCCACATTTCCTGGCTGCAGGGTGGCAGAGGCAAGAATTTACAGCAGTAGATTCAAAGCAACTCCTGGAAGGAAGGCATGCTCTGCTTTTTATGCATGACAAACCAGATTTAGCTGCCTTAAGAGGTGATGCTGATTCCACAGTGATTACTCCTCTATGGTTTAAGCATTTTAAAAGCACTTTCAGATTGTCAGGACCTGTGTTGTGCACAGACTTAGCAGCTCACCTGGTTAACTCAGCAGCTAGGCAGGGTTTGGCTAAAGCAGCCCCAAACCCGAGCTGCTCCAGGAGAAAATCAGAGTTTAGGCCAGGCTTTGTGCCTTCCTGCTCTAAAGGAGGTACTGCAATCAGAGCAGAAGCCAAGTGCTGAGGAACGTAGCTGGATGTTTTTCTGTCTGATGAAACATTCTTACCAAGTGTTAATTGCTGTTAGCAGGGAGCCATGTTATCCCTATAGGAAGCTCATCCCAGGGAGCTTTGGAGGGGAAGGAGGTGTAGAAATAAAAAAAAAAAAATTAAAAATGGAGAAAAAAAATGAACACATTGGGTGGAAAATCTCGGAGCTGTTGAAAAGCAGTGAAGGGAAAACTGTTGCCAAGCACAATACCTGGATATGGGGGCAGGGAGCAGGGAGTGGTTTCCAAAGCCTCTGGAGAGTTTTCCAGCCTGAGGCTCTGAGTGTGCACGGAGTGAGTTTAAAAGGCACTTCTGGAATCGGTATCTTGCCTTTTGATTTCTCTGGAATACATTTTGTGGTCAGGTCGTGTGTGGCTTGAGGAGGGCCCGAGCAAAAGCAGGACGGGTGAGGCAGTGCCTGGTTTAGTAAATCCTGGGCTGGGGGGAACACCCAGATTATCTCAGGGGAGAAAAGGCCCTTGCCCAGAGCAAGGTGCCCACATTGGTGTGCATTTCACACTGCCCCAGAGGCACCCTTATGCCACTGGACATGGCAGTTTGTTTGAAGGTTTGTATTTAAATAGTGCAAAGCCATTTACACAAAGCTTTGTAAAACCCAGGATTTAGCTGTGTAAAGAGGAGCAGTAACAGATGCCCGTGGCTGGAGCTGCTGGCACAGAGCTCAGAGCTCCCCAGAGCTGGGTCATGTCCCTCCCTCACAGCTGACATGGCAAACTAACCCTGCTTCCCTTTCTCTTTGCCCCCAGTGCCTGCTGGCAGAACCAGTTGATCCTGGACACTGCAGAGCATCTCCTTTATCCCTCAAATGAGAATCAGGCAAGTAGAGAAGTTTATGGTATGGATATGTGTCCTTCGTGCCCCTGTGATGAAGAAAACTTGTTAATTTTGGTTGAGACTTCAAAGAAAAGTCTTTTATGAGTCAGAGGTGGTGACAGCCCCAAGCCTTGGCTTAGGCTGAGAGCCCAGAACATGGGGAAGATGGGACCAAAATCCTGTCAAACTGTCTCCCACATTACAGTGGTGACAGAGTTTTGAATCAAAACATTTGGAGATATTGATAAAGGTTCTATATTTTCCATAAAAAATTCAGTTACTTTTTGTGAAAAATCAACACTGAGAAAAATCTTGTGGAATCATGGAATGGTTGGGGTTGAGAGGGACCTCAAAGCTCATCCAGTGCCACCCCCTGCCATGTGCAGGGACACCTTCCACTATCCCAGGCTGATCCAAGCCCCATCCAGCCTGGCCTTGGACATTTCTAAGGATCCAGAGGCAGCCACAGCTTCTCTGGGCACCCTGTGCCAGGGCCTCCTCACCCTCCCAGGGAACAATTTCAAGTGTCTGTGATATTTGTCAAAAATAGTGACAGGAAATGTTCCCTCAGCCCTATGGCCAAGCTGGCACAGGTCCTGTGTTCTGAAAGTTGCATTTCAGAAGCTCAAATCCAAGTGGAAGAGGAGGAGTGAAGCCATTAGCCATTCCAGGGATGGTCTAGCTGAAGATTTTCTCAGTAATTCATCCCAAGAAAGGAAACACTGAGCTCCAGACATGTGGGCAGCTAATGGGAATAAACTGCATAAATGCATTCAAAATTCTGGCTGTAATCATCAAAGTTTAGTTCAAAACAGATGAAAGGTTTGGATGGAGGAGGCAGAGCCTGAGGAGTTGGGGCCAGGAGATGTAAAGTCCTGGTGGAGGTGTCCCTGCCCATGGCAGGGGTGTGCAATGACACGAGCTTTAAGGTCCCAACCGTTCTGTGATTCTGTGATAAAAGACTTGTGGAGAGTGAGAAATGATAGCAAGTGGGCAAACCTCTCCTCTGGATCCCTTTTTCTTCCCAATAAAAGCCCAGCAGGAGAGCGAGATATGTTTGTAACCTCATCCAACACATCAGAGCTGCTGCCTTCAGCACCAGTGCTCTAAGGATTGAGCTTTAAAGGACACAGAGCCCTCTTTGAAGTGTGCATTCCTGCTTTTAACACAGACAAAACCACCCCAAGTTCCCCAAAGTCGTTGGGCTGCCGTTTGCAGCCGTTTCCCGAAGGCGCAGTGGGACTCGCGGCGCTGCAGTGCCTGGGCAGCCCTGCCTGCACGGCTCTGCAGAGCTGCAGGGCTGTCACAGCCCAGTGCTGGCTGCTGCCAGGGTGCCAGGCTGTTGCCAAGGAATGTGACAGGGCAGCAAGTCCAGGCTGTCTCCTGATTTGCTTTGAAAGGACATTACATCTCTGTGCCTGACATAAAATCCCTTCTGCTTCCCGGCGCCGGGGAATGAGCCTATCAGGGAGAGGCTTAGAGGGCTTTTTGTGCTAGAGAGGAGAAAAGCAAATATGCTCAGCCCTTCTCCCTGCTTCTGGCAGCCTGGGATGCACAATCCAATCCCTCTGGAAGCAGGGGCTGCTCGCAGGAGCTCCGAGTTTGGAGCAGGAACGCAGTGCTGGGATGACAGCACATCTCCCTGGGGGTACCAACAGCACAGCAGCAGCTCCTGTTGGTTTTCCAATGGGCCTTTTCCTCCCAAGTTCAGGGTGGGTTCAGGAATCAGAGTGAGATCTGAGGAGCAAACACACTGGGGAATCTGTTCCTCAAAGGATGGCCCCAGGAATGATGTTTGAGCCTCTGATCTCCCGCTAATGAGTTTATGAAATGTCAGCCAGGCTTTGCAGGGCAAAGCTAATGAGCAACAACACGATATCAGGCAAAGTTCAGGAAGGTTAAGTGAGCATGGGTTTCAAATCCTCATGGTCTGAGCAGAGCTGCAGCCTTTCCTGGTGGAGTCAAGCCATGGAAGTGAGATGGAATTTCATCCTTGCTCCCAGTGTGGTTTGGAATTAGGCAATAGGATGAGAACTCAGCTTTCCAAACGTGGCCTGTTGCAGTGCTGACATCTGTGCCTGGGCTGCTTGCCTGCTTCTGCTGGATTCCTGCAGCACCTTCAGCTGCCCTGGGTGAAAGCCCTGCCTTAGGAGCAGACAAATCCACACGGTGGAAGTGCCTGGTCCTCCCCAGCAGCGCTGCAGGTGCCAGGGCACCCTCAGCACAGCTCACACTTGGAAGTGACAGAGCCATGGTTTGTTGGTGCCACCCTTGGGGCTGGTGACCTTCCACGGGGGCCCCAGATGTCCCCACAGCTGGTCTGTGCCCAAACTGGGGTGTCTGCAGGGATAAGAGAGCGCTCAGGGAGTGCTGTGCTCTCTGGGGCTGGACATTTCCCCTCAGCTGCAGCAGTGACTGTGGCTGGGATGGGACTGTGAGGACACAGTGGCCGTCCCTCGGTGACATCACTGACCTGCCATATCAGCCATCAGGGTGACACAGTCTCTGTCCCTCAGGAAGAGCCCAGGAGGGGCAGTGCAGCCTCCCCTGGCAGCACCAATCCTTCCACTCTGCCTGGAGCCACAACAGCTGCTGCTGCATCCCCCTCCCTGCAGACACCTGATACCTGGGCCTGGAGCAGAGCAGCACAGGGAAAACACCTCCCAGCCCCTCTTGGCATGATCCTCTGCCCCTCAGCAGCAGGCAGAAGGGCTGGAGTCCCAATAAAAGAGACTCAAAAGCTATAAGGAGAGGCAGGGCTGGCAGGAGGGCCCCAGGGCTGTGTGGGGCGGGCGGCAGCACAGCATCTCCAGTGCTTTGAGGACATGGTGCTCATTAGCACAGCCAGGATTGCAGGCTGGGCTGCAGCCCTTGGCACCACATTGGCCTCTCCAGCTCAGAAACTGCCATGCCAGGGCTGCTCCAGGGCTGGTTTGGGAAGGACAGGCAGAGCAGCCAGGGAGGGAGGAGATTTCCCACTTAGCACCTTGTGTGTTGTTGCTTTTCTTCAGTTCCTTGAAAACACAACCCCTGAGCATCACAAGGAGCAGGGGGTTCCCTGCTGTGGGACACTCACAGCCACCTCTGTGCTGGGATTAATCCAGCCTGGGGAACAGCCTCTGCACAAGAAACCTGCCTCTGGAAATGGTTCTTTGCCATGCACAGAACCCACAGCTCTCCTCCAACCCTTTCCCTGTGTTCTCCCCAGGCCCAGGAGCTGCTCTGCTGCCTTTTTGACTCGCTGACATCAGAGAGCATCCACCAAATTGAATCCCAGCATTGCTAGCAGAGATGGGCAAGGACCTCAGGCAGCCTTGGATGTCACTGTGGAGATGGACACACAGGCACAACCAGCTCTAAGAGCACTGATTGGTTGGAATTAAAACAAAGTCTGAGGTGTGGCATTAGCATGGGTCAGAGAAATGAGAGTGGTGGAGGAAGGCTCAGCACCCAAAACAAACCCCTCTGAACTGTGACCATGGTTCCCAGTGGAGTCCATCCAGAGACAATGTGCTTGTGTCCATGGAGCGAGGCTTGGAGCATTCCTGTGGCTGGGAAAACCTTGGGAAGCAAATACAGGGGCAGATGCTCACTGCTGTGTCTCTCAGGTGCCTGGGGACTCCATCTCCCTCAGGCCTCAGGGACTTCATGGAGAGACTCCTCTTGCTGCTGCTCCTGTGTCCTTTGAACCAGAGACAAACCCACAGCAAATGAAACGGAAACAGTCAGAGGGAAAGCTGGATCCCTGGAGGCTTCAGTACACCAGGCTGAGCTGTTCAATAAGATTAAAAGCTGGACAGCTCAATGTTCACCTGCCTCTGCCCCAGCAGCCCTGATATGGACTGTGCCAGCCCACGGGCTGCTCCCTCCCAGGGGCACACGGCCCTGCCTCCTCTTCCTCCTCCTTAGGCAGCTGCTGATCCTTGATCCCTTCTAGGAGCCCTGAGGAAAGGAAACTGGTGTTAATACAGAGGTCCTCAGAATTCCTGGGACTCACTGGGGTCTGTTTCCTTTAGGAAAGATTCTCCTCAGCTCAGGGAGCCTCCTGTTCCACCTGCCCTGCTAAGGCAAGGACTTGGACTCTGCTCCAGTGCAGCCTCACCTCGGGTCTGGGGCAGTTGTGGTGCCACGATATCAGAGGGACCCAAA
Source organism: Notiomystis cincta (assembly GCA_013398075.1). Classification (NCBI taxonomy): domain Eukaryota; kingdom Metazoa; phylum Chordata; class Aves; order Passeriformes; family Notiomystidae; genus Notiomystis; species Notiomystis cincta. The sequence continues at coordinate 128,499 of VZRX01020030.1, forward strand.
GCTGTTGGAGAGTGTCCAAAGGAGGGACACGAGCTGGGGAAGGGTCTGAGGAGCAGCTGAGGGCACTTGGATTGTTCAGCTGGAGAAGGAACTGAGGGCAGAGCTCAGCGGGGGCTGCAGCTCCTCCCGAGGGGCAGCTCCCATCTCTGCTCTGGGACAGGGAATGGCTGGAGCTGGGCCAGGGAGGGTCAGGCTGGAGATCAGGGACAGGCTCTTCCCCCAGAGGGTGCTGGCACTGCCCAGGCTCCCCAGGGAATGGTCCCGGCCCCGAGGCTGCCAGAGCTCCAGGAGTGTTTGGACAGCGCTGCCAGGGATGGACAGGCTGGGAGTGTTGGGGGGTCTGTGCAGGGCCAGGGGTTGGATCCATGGTCCTTTTGGGTGCCTTACAGGTCAGGACATTCTGTCATTCTGTGCATGCTGCTAGTTCCAGCCATGGCAGAGGGCAGGGCCAGTCCCTGTGAGTGTCCCAGAGGTGAGGGCAGGGCCAGCCCAGCTCTGGGTGCTGTGGGCACGTGAGCCCCTTCCTTGCCCTCCTCTCCAGAAGAGCCTGGGCTGAGCCCTGGTCCTTCCCAGCTCACACAGACTGGGAAGGTGACACCTCTGAGATCTGGCCCTTCGCAGACGAGATGAAAGTGCCCAGGAAGGCCCAAAGCTGTCGGAGGTCTGGCCCTGCAAGCTCTGCTTCCTCAGCAGGTACCAGGCCTAACAAAGCCCCTGCCCTTCTCTAAACTGCCTTGGAACAGCCAAAAGAGATTGTCACAGCCAGCTGGGTGTGAGTGGGACACAGACAGTGACCTGTCCTGACCTCACATCGCATTTCAGTGTCAGAATCAGAATCCCAGACTGGTTTGGGTTGGAAGGAAGCTTAAAACTCATCCAGTCCCATTCCCTGCTGTGGGCAGGGACACCTTCCATTATCCCAGGTTGCCCCGAGCCCTGTCCAACCCTGGAAGTTTCTCCCAGCCTCTGCTCCCCAGCACTGTTCTGCCTGCATGGGCTCTTTGGGCTTTGTGGCAGGAGCAGCCATCTCCAGAAAGGAGATGGAGAGGGAAGCAGGCAGCTGCCCTGGTCCCTGGGGAGGACGAGGTCCTTGGAGTCAGCGTGCAGGAGGAGCCTGCTCTGCTCCTGCAGCTAAGTAGGCCATTTCCTGCACTCCAGGCACATTTCTGTCATGCTTGTAAGCCCTGTACAGCTTTGAAACAAATGAAAATTAAAAGGATCCACCCCCAGTACTCGGGGAATCTGATCTGGAAAAGGAATGGAATAAAGACAGCAGCTGAGGGAGCGGCCCTGTGGAGCTGCACGCGAGGAAGGGGCACACGGGGCCAGCAGCAGCCCTGACCCGGCCAGCCTGGTGACACAGGGTCACAGAGCCCTGTCTCTCTCACCTGGGCCCTCAGACCCGTGGGACTGGGATTGCAGGGAGCTGGACATCGTGAGGGGATGCTCTGGTGAGTGCCAGCAGTCAGCCTGGGGAGGTGACACCCCAGTGGGACACCCCCAGCCCACCCGGGGCATTCCCAGGAGTTGAGACCATGACTGTTAATTCACAGAATTAATTCATAAAATCAGAGAATTATGAATGACTTGGGTGTGAAGGGACCTTAAAGCCCAGCCCATGGGCAGGGACACCTCCCATCATCCCAGGTGGCTCCAAGCCCCATCCAGCCTGGCCTTGGACACTGCCAGGGATCCAGGGGCAGCCACAGCTTCTCTGGGTACCCTGTGCCAGGGCCTCAGCAGCCTCTGACTAAGGATTAATTCACTGTTTTACAAACCAGGGCCTGGCACAAAACACATCCCATTCCCCATCCCCTTCCAGACATCCCTGCTGAGGCCTGAGCTCTGTGAGCCTCCCCCCACCAGCAGACAAAGCCCTGTGCCTCAGTTTCCCACCTAGGAGATGGAGGTGGCAGCTCTGCCACATCCCCCAGGCACAGCAGCAACGTCCCAAAAATGGGGCAGCACCCAGATATCTCTGAGCAAGGATCTGCTGCAGTGCCTTGGATTCCTATTTTAAAGCCCAGCTAATTAATCTCAGCGTAACAAACTCGCACACCCTGCGCAGAGCAGGGGAAAGCATCATCCTCTGGTATTTCCAAAATGCCAGCATTCCAGAAATAACCCTGCCAGCCTTTTCTCCTAGAGAATACCCCACTTGTCTCTGGAGAAGTGACAACCAGGAGCACCAGGACCCACCAGGAATCAATCCCGTCAGCTCCGGCTCCGTCAATGGGAGCTGCAGCTCTCGCACTGCTTTTCCCTGGAAACTGCCACGAGGCAGCCAGGATTAGCTAATCAGAGCTGAGGAGCAAATTAATGATTGAAAGAACTAGGAAAAAGGCAGATTTGATCCGAGATTGCCAGCTTTGCAGCTGGCTCCTACTTGCAAACAATTCATTTAGATTATGAAAGCAAGAAATTGAGTACAAAACCCCCTAGATTGTTTGCTTCCTGGAGAAAGAAAAGAAAAGAAATGGAATTTAGATTAAAAATTATGCAGAATAGTACTAAATCCCCACCCTCTTGTGCCTCCCCTCTTACTGGAAAACCAGAGCTAATCAGAATTTTGCATTGTTCTGCTGCCAGTGTCAGAGCTGCCTCAATGGAGGAGAGATAAAATACAGGAGGTGGCATTTGCTGTTAACTCCTTAGGGTCCTGCCATGGCAGAAGTGGGAACACAGTGCCTGGTGCTGATATCCCATTTTCCCAGCTCCCTTTAGGGGCAGGTGCAGCTCCCCACGCCCTGCACAGCTCCTGCTGTGCCCTGAGGTGGGCACATTGTATTTATGCACACACTGGGGAGCTCTCAGGTGAGCCCTTTGCTCCTCCTCAGGCAGGATTGGTGTCCCTGGGGATGTGGCGGTGCAGGATGCTTTCCCTGTCGAGGGCAGAGCCTCACCCATGCTGGAGCTTGGTGCCAAGGACAGATGTAACTAATTACCACCCAGGCCTGGAATCCCTGCCTGGCTGTCCCCAGCAGCAGTGGGACACTGACACCCTGATGGGTGCTCCCCTTGTCAGCCTGAGCAGGGCAGGTGCAGGGCTGAGCTGGCAGGGGGCTGCAGGAGCAGTTCATTCCCACTGGGCACAGCCTGGCCCTGCCCTTCTCTGGGGGGCTGTGACCCAGGGTCAGCACCCAGCCACTGCTGGGGGAGCTGGGTGCCAGCTCTGCTGACCCTCTGCAGCCACCAGTGCAGACACATGGACTGCTCAGCACTTTTAGCCTGCACAAACTGACTCTTCCACCCCAAAAAGTTTCTGTTCCTGAGCCCTGGGAGTGTCCCATGTCACCACTCAGACCCAGCAGCCTGGGAATTACTGCACAGCCAACAGGATTTGCTGCCCTCCCAGCCAACCCAAAATTGGGCACTAGGGTTTCATCTCCTGAGGTCCAGGGCTGGCTCAGGAAGCAGGAGGAGTTGATGGACCTGCTGGAGTTGTCCTTGGATCATCCATACTCACCAAACTCGATAATCCTGCACCACACACCTCCCGTGCCCACAAATATCTGCCTTGCTCTGGCTGACAGAGCCAAAAGCACCTCTCTTGGCCAAGAGCCACTGCTGAGATCCAGGGAGAGCTCAGAGCCCCTTCCAGGGCCTAAAGGGGCTCCAGGAGAGCTGGAGAGGGACTGGGGACAAGGGATGGAGGGACAGGACACAGGGAATGGCTTCCCACTGCCAGAGGGCAGGGCTGGATGGTATATTGGGAAGGAATTGTTCCCTGTGAGGGTGGGGAGGCCCTGGCACAGGGTGCCCAGAGAAGCTGTGGCTGCTCCTGGATCCCTGGCAGTGTCCAAGGCCAGGCTGGACAGGGCTGGGATCAGCCTGGGAGAGTGGAAGGTGTCCCTGCCCATGGCAGGGGAGTTGGATGATCTCTAAGGTCCCTTCCAACCCAGCTCTCATTCCATGACAGGGGTGGTGGCTGCTCCTGCCTCGGCACTGGGGTGGGATCGGGACCTGGGCTCCAGTCCCAGCTCTGTCCCACGGGGCAGGCAGTGGCTCTTTTCCAATCCTCCATCTCCCTCTTCCCAGGGCACCATCTCCAGGCCTGTCGCAGCAGGAGCCGGTGATTAATTGGTCCTTGGCAGTGGCCCCTGGCAGGGCTGGAGGAGCACAAAGGGCGCTTTGTGTGCGAGGCTGATAAACGGGGCCGGGATGAGTCAGCCGCGGGTAATTAAACCAGGGAACAGCGGATGCTCAGCCAGGAACGCGGCGCAGGAGCTAATTGGATGCTCTAACTGGGTGATGCTGGAGACCAGGGCTGCCAGTGCCTTGTCTGGGCCCACCTGGCCCTGGCACGGCCACGGCCCAGCAGCAGCGCCACTGCCCGTCCCCAAAAGGGACCAGTTTGATCGAGTCAACCAAGGCAGAAGCTCTGCCAGGACAGTTTCACATGGTCTGGGATCAAACTGGGGCTGCTGGTCCTGCTGAAACTCCTGAGGGGCTGTAGGGTCTGTCTGTCTCCATCCATCCATCCATCCATCCATCCATCCATCCATCCATCCATCCATCCATCCATCCATCCATCCATCCATCCATCCATCCACAGCTGTGGGGATATTTCAGCCTCAGCTGGGGCTCTGCTGAGCTGCTTTGCCAGGTGAACCAATGGATCTGACCCCTGGAGTCTCCTCCTCGCACACCTGTGGGATGTTGGCCATTTTCTGGCCATCAGGAGCCTCCTGACATCTTTGTGAGGTTTCAAAAATGATTTTGAAGATGAAAATGCATGTCCAGCAAGATCACCAAGACACTGCAGGTACTCAAGATCCTCAGGTGGCTCCAAAGGGCCTGTTGGTGACTGGTTTGCCCAAGACAATGGTGAGGGGACTGGAGCATCTCTTTGTGGGGAAAGGCTGAGGGAGCTGGGGCTGCTCAGCCTCGAGAGGAGCCCCAGCTGAGAGGGGCCCTGAGACCTGGGTGTCCCTGGGTGTCCCTGGGTGTCCTTGGGAGCAGGGGGGGTCCAAGCAGGGCCCAGGCTTTGTTCCAGGGGCCCAGCAATGCCCAGAAACTGATCCCAGGAATTCCACCTGGACGTGGAATCATTAGGGATGGAAAAAACCTCCAAGATCAATGAGTCCAATCTCTGACCATTCCCACTAAAGCATCAACATAAGGAAGAACTTCCTCCCTGTGCAGTGACCGAGTGCTGGCCCAGGCTGCCCAGAGAGCCCATAGAGTCTCCTTCCCTGGAGGTGTTCAAGGGCCATCTGGACACAATCCTGAACAATGTGCTCTGGGGGACCCTGCTTGAGCAGCGAGGTGGGAGCAGAAGAGCTCCAGTGGTCTCCTCAAAACCGAACTGTTGTGGAATTCTGTGACCTGGATGCTGTGATGTACTGGCTGACCTGCCTGGCACTGACACCCCAGAGACTTCAAGTGGCAGAGACAGGGAAGGAGGGAGCAGGGTGGGGTAGAATGGCTGTCCCTGCTCCTTGCCTCAGCTGGCAGCCACTCCCTGGGGACTGGAGAGTGCTTTTGGCTTGTGCCTCATGGGAACTTCTGGGGCTCTGGAGCCCTCAACACCCACCAGCTGCAATTCCAGCTCTGGGTGTGGGGCTCCTCCTTCCCAGAGCTCTGGCAGAGGATCCTGAGCTGGTGCTGGTGGTTCCCTCTCACAGCAGACTGGCCATTGAATGTCTCCCCGAGGGCTGTGGAGCAGCAGGAGCAAGGGGCTCCCAGGAATGGTGTGAGAGCTGGCAGTGACTCGGGGCTGGGTGCCTGGTCCTGCAGGAGGTCACTCTGAGACAAATGAGTCTGTTCTGCTGGTCCCAGTCTCTTACCCCAGGCCAGTCCAGCCTCCTTGGGAAGCCTGGAAGCCAGGATGGTGTCCAGATCCTGACAGAGAATCCTGAGCTGCTTCAGCCCTGCTGCCCAAGTGTCCTGGGGGCCTGCAGAGCTGCTCCTTCCCCCACGGGGGGATATCCAAACACATGGATGGGACTGAGGTGCTGTGGAACAAACTGAAGACCCCTGAGAAGCTTCTGCCCCTAAACTGCCACAGTCCCTCCATCCTGAGCTGCTGAGCTCCCACACAGCCACAGCCAGACTCGATGTCCAGCCCACAGCCTCCAGCCAGCACTGCTGGCAGCCTCCAAATATTGGAGTCCCCCTGGCCCTGAAGCCACGCCAGTTGTCTGGGCAGCCTGGGGGCAGCCAGCCAGCCCTGGCACACACCAGTTGTCCTGGCCACCCTTGTGGGGCAGACGTGACCCAGGAGCTCTGCAGAGCCAGCCCCGCTCACGGGGTAAAGGGGGACTTTGGAACCAGACCTTGGTCCTTGGGAAAGGCTCCTGGCACTGCTCCTCAAACCAGACCAGTCCCTCGAGACGTGCCACAAACTGGGGTGAGGCCAGCAGAGGCTGAGGGAGCTGGACCTTCCTCAGGCTGGAGGTGATGGAGGGAACCAAAGTCACCGTCTGGGATCAGCAGATCTGGTGAAGTTTCATCCAGGGAGCTGCTGATGGGCTCCTGTCCAGGAGCAGAGGGACCCCAGGACAGCTGCAGGGTTTGCCCACTCCAAATGGTCCCAGTTACCACCCCCTGCTCGGTGACTGGGGATAGCTCTGCTCCAGGGAGGCCCCAAACTGACCTGCTCCATTGTGTCCAGCCCCGGGGGCACTCAGCTGTCCCAAATTCCTCTGCCTGCCTTGACAGGGCTGGGCTGGGCTGGGGGAAACACTTGTAAATCCCCTGCCCCAGGCTCACCTGCAGCATTTCCCCTGAAGTTCCCTTCCCCTGGTGTCTTCAGGGCTACAAGGTGATTAACATCCCCTTTAAGCATGTTCCAGCCATGTTCTGGATGCCTTTAAGCCCCCGGGTGTTACTCATGGCTTACAAGTCGGGCTCCATTAGTGCTCAATTCACTGTTTATTAAAACCTCCATTAATCTTATATTAATGCTCTTCAAATGCGACTTTTCTGGAGGTGCAGCAGCCTCTGAGATGAGCTAAGCCTCTCCCCAGCCCTGTGCCACTGCTGTCAGCAAGGAATTAGCTCAGGATCTCTCCAGGCTCAGGGCTGAGAGGCTGGAAGGCTGCAGAGAGCAAGAGCTGCCCATGAGGATGCTCCAATTAATGGGGGTAACATCAGCCCAGAGACACCCCTGGCTCTGCTGCCCCCACATCTGGGGCAACTGGGGGAGCAGGATCTGTGATCTGGGAGCTCACTGCCCCCAGAGAAGACAGGAGGGTTTGGAGGGCAGCCTGGAGGATGCTCTGCTTGCCAGGACCCCACAAATCCAGAGCAGGTGGAAGGGTTTGGAATGGGAAGATCCGCATCTGAAAAGCAGAAATCTCTCCTGCCCCTGCCCTGGGAGGGCTGTGAGGGAAGGGCTGGATCAGGAGTGTGGCCCAGCCCTCAGAGCCAGCAGCAACAGCACCTTGGGATGCTGCCTGTGCCAGATCCAGAGCCACGTCCAGGCGAGGCAGTGATGGGATGGAGGAGATTTCCCATCCCTGCCAAGCTGGGATGCTGCAGTTGCCATGGCAACGTGGGAGGCCTGCGAGCTGGAGCCCATAACCCACCCTTTGGGGGATGGGGGGTGTTCAGGGCTGAGGGTGCTCCCCATCCCCCACTCCCCGGGGCCCCGGCACCTCCCTGCACCCCAAAATTGCCATCAACCCCCTCCTCCCAAAGCTGACACCCCCACTCATGCTTCAGCTAAAAGACCCTGCTGAAAACACCATGGGGAAAAAAACACATTTGGACGTAAAAATGTGTCCAAACCAGTTGTGGGGAGCACAGGGCCAAGGGGGGGATGGCGGCAGAGATTCCTGCGGCGGCTTCCTGCTTCCCCCTGCCCCGACGCGGCGGGCGGAGGAGGCTGGAGCAGAGGCAGCCAGGGGCCGGCCTCGGGCTGCTCCCCGCGGGATGCTCACGGGGCTCTTCCCAGCAGGCACGGGGAGCTGGGCTGGGGTGGGCTGGAGGCGCAGCCGGCTCTGCCCTCCCTGTCCCCACAGGTGGCTGGATCGTCACACAAGGTCACCTCTCCCTCCAGCCGCCAGCCACGGGCCTGCCGAGCCTTCCCACGCGGCTCAGGCTGGGCTTTTCCCCGCCAAGGGACGGGTTTTGCTGTCTGTCTGCAGCAGCTCGTTCCCGCAGGGGCCCTCGGCCGCTGCCAGGCCCTGACTGGCACCTGTCCCTCATCCCTGGCCGCTGGAATCGCGGACAGAAGAGCGTCCCCGCGGGAAGGACAGGCAGGGACGAGCCCGAGCTGCGTCCCCTCCGTGGGCACTCTGCGGCCACCAGAAAGAGCTGGGGATGCTCCCGTGCGCGCCGCCGCGGCTCCCATTCCTGCCGCATTCCTTCATTCCCGAATTCCCGCACTCCCTCATTCCCGCGTTCCCGGACTCCCGCCCGGTTCCGCCGGGGCTCCGGGGGGCACATGAGTCACACTTCCTCCCAAGGCCCCTTCCAGCGCGGTGCCGCCGCTGTTTTTGGAAGTTCTCGACAGCGGATCGGCCCCGAGAAGCGCAGTCAATGGATGCTCCCCACGCCGGGCTGGAGTCCCCCCGTGTCCCCGAGCCGGGCTGGGGAAGCCCCCGGCAGCTCGGACCCTGCGCTCCCCTCCCTGTTTGAGATGCGTGGGAACTCCCTGCTCATCCCACGGCCCCTCCTGAGTCAGCAGGGAGCTGAAGCACCATCCTAGTGGCAAAATATTACCTTTTAAAGGGCTCGTTTGCGATTGGGGTGGGACTTCGTGCAATGCCAGCTTGGCGTTGATCATTGTGCTCCCAAGGAGCGGATCATTCCCTGTTATTTTTACTCCCAACCCCCAGTGTTTTAGCTGGGAATGCAGTGCCTCACAAAGTGTCTGTGAGGAAAACCGGGCACAACCCAGCTCTGGAATCGAGGGGTGGATGAAATCCGAGGCGGGATCAGCAGCTGAGTGTCACAGCCAGGCCTTCCTGGCCTTCCCAGCTCGGAAGGATCTGGTTTTACGGGATGCTGCACCCACACCCACACCATTCCACACCTGCCACCCCATCCCTCTTCCCTCCGGTCCTCCAGGATCTGTCCGAATCGGGGATTATTTTCCTTTCAGAGCAGTGATTGTTGCTCAGCCTTCACTTGCGGACTGCCCGAGGTCGGCAGCTGTGCCCCTGCAATGTCCGGCCGCCTTCCCGGCCAGCCCGGGAGCAGCCTCGGAAGGGAGCCAGGGAGGTCGCGGCTTTGCCGGGCAGGTGACACCTCTGCCGTACAGGTGGTGGCTGGGCAAACTTTAGCTCCGTTTTTTGGGGCTGAAGCTTTTGCCTGGAGACAAGCAGCTCCTGCCCCGCCGGCGCTGCCGGGCTCGCAGCATCCCGACCTTGGCGGGATAAAATTAGCCCCGCTTCACTTTGGATCAAAGGCAGCTCCGCTGGAGCCGCGCGAGCGCTTCGGCTCGGAGACGTCAAATGGCAGCGTTCCCTTTTTTGTCTGGATCGGGGAGGGGAGGGTCCTGCCAGCCAGCGCCTGGTGACAATGACATTGATTTCCTAGACCTCTCGGCGTGGCCAAATCCGTATTTTTAGCTGGGGAAGAGAAAAATACGAATCACGTGTCAGAGCAACGCTTTCCTTGCCCTGGTGGGAGGGAAGGAGCCGGGAGCCGTCGCTGCTGGAGCAGGGGATGAACGGGACTCGCTGCCCCGTCCCCGGAGCGGCGCTGGGGATGCACCAGGGAGCCGCTGCTGCCCTTCCCGGGCTCCATCCCCGCCACTGCCCCCAGCCGTGCCCGCTGCGGGCCCTGAGCCTCCTGCAGTGGGGTTCCGTGGCAGGGGCAGGTGGGACCCCCCCTCCCAGAGGATCCCGTCCGTCCCCTCCGCATCCCCTGTGGCCATTTATCTTCCGGGGCAGGCGCTGCCTTCATCTCTGCTTCCCTGCCACCGCCTCCTTCTCCTCGCTCTCCCCCACCCTGTTCTCATTTCCCCAAGAAGACTTTAATGAAATCTGCCCTTAATTAAATCCACATTCATTTGCATAATTACCAGGAAATTGAAATTAGCCTGCGGACGTGGCTGGAATACATTTGGCATCAGGCAGCCCTGGCTGTTCGGAGGGGGCTGCACCGAGGGCCGCTGGGTGCCCCCCACCCATGGGTGCTGCCAACCTGCCCCACGCTGCTGCTCCCCACACCCCTTCCCTCCCTTGCCGGGGTGGCCATGGTGACAGGGTGAGAGTGGAGGGACAGCCACTCCCGAGGCCACAGCAGGGCAGAGGTCGTGCCCTCCACCCCCACACGAGCAGCGTCACGTTTCCTTTATTCAATAAAAAAAAAGTCTTCACCGCCATTGAGAAATTTTTTCTTGCTTTTATAACTATGTATTTTGTCATTTTTCATGGTTTCAGTTGTGGGGTTTTTTAATCCTTTTCAACAGTGACAAACTGAGGTAACGTCTGTGACACTACAGCCTCTCCTACGGGAAGAAGGTCCGAAACCCGACAGCTGAGGGAACTGGAAATAAAAACCTGACAACCTACGGACACAGCGACCTCGACGGGGACAGAAATCACACCGGGCACCCCTGGGACACACCCCGGGCGGTGCCACCGAGCCCTCCCAGAGAGGTGCCACCGAGCCCTCCCGGGGCAGCCGGGATCCCTTATCTACATTATTGCACGAAAGATCGAGGACATCGAGGGACCTAAGGCAAAGAGGAGTAAAACCGGTGCCTAGCTCTCTACGTGGGGCAATGCTACGTCTAACGCCGGGCCCGGGGGTGCCGGGGACGGGGGCACGGCGGGGGCGGGGGCGGCCCCTGCTCTGTAAACTGCTGCTGCTGCTGCTGCTGCTGGAAAGCGTTATAGCCCTTTGTGGGAATTGGGGCACCGGGGCGGCCCCGCGGCACCCACCCCAAGGGAGGGAAGCCCGAACCACAGCAGGGTGCTCCTGCTTTGGGGTGCCCCCACGGCCTCCCCACCGCGGCGGTGGGGTGAGCTCCCCGCTCTGCAGTGTGCCCAAATCCAGGAGGGAAGGTGTGACCTCCACACACACACCAGGACCTTGTCGCTAAGGGGCCACCAGTGGCTCCTGCCACCACGCCCTGCCTCGCTGCAGCCAGCCCCGGCAGGGTCTAACCTGCTGCCTCTTCCCCGCCCGCCCCAGGGGAGGGTGACAGGTCTAGGGAAGGGGTGACAGCAAGGAGGAGTGATGGGGACAGCACAGGGAAGCAGGCGAGCCCACGGGAGGCCGCTCGGAGCCCCCTCCGCTGCTCCCGGGCCGTGCAGGCCAGCCTGGGGTGCACCGCCGCCACCTCCTCCAGTCCCTGGGTACAAAGAGTCTGCAGAGGGGACACGGGGACGCCAGCACGGCAGAGCCAGCCCGGCCCCGAGCATCCCACCTGCTGGATGGCCGGCACCGCGCCCACTGGCCACAGCCCGGAGCGCAGCTCCGCCCGGAGGGACCCATCCCTCCGGCAGGGCCCGAGCCGAGTGGGGCAGGGCAGGGGGACAGGGGCTGCCAATGGCAGCGGCTGGGACACACAACGACACACAGACAGGGACACTTGCTACATCAATGGCTGCCAGCACCTCCCTTGGCAGGGAGGCAGCCGGGGCTGCCGGGGGTCCGGGGCTGCCGGCAACCCCCCGGCTCCCCATCACCGGCCCGGCGCCCACCTGCCCACCCCCTCCCGGTCCCCAGCAGCGCGCCGAGGACCAGTGGAAGAGGGCAAATCACCACCCACCCAAGCCCTCCAAAGGCCTCCTCCACGGTGCAGGGTCATCGGCCTTCCCGCTCCCCGGACAGGGGTCGAGCGCGGGGTGGGGTCGGAGCCACTGGGCCACCCACTGCCCGCTGCCCCCCGACTCTTCCTCCCCGTACTGGGAGACTCCTCCCCATGCCACCCTGGGGGAGCCTCGGAGGGGGCAGCGCAGCCGTGGCGGGGCTGTGGGTGCCCCCAGCCTCCCCGGCAGCGAGCGGCGCCCTCGGCTGGGCTCCGGCCAGCGGCCTCGCCCAGGCGGGACGGGGGGATCGGCATCCTCGGCGCTACAGAGCGCAACCAGTTCTGTCCTTTTCCTCTTCGATCGTGTTTCTTTTCCTTTTTTTTTTTCCTTTGGGAGACCCAGAGCCCGGTCCCGGCTCGTGCCACCAGGACGATGTACTCCCCCCATCCCCGTCCCCGGGGCGGGGGCACGGGGCGGGTCGCGCAGCCGCCACGCGCCGCCGTCACACGCAGATCTCTATTGCTGTGGCCAGGACCATCTGCCCCTTGCCCTTGTCCTGCCGTCCGTCTGTCCTGCTCGCCGTGCCCGGGGCGGCCGCGCCGGGCTCGGGGCCGCGCGCTCCGCTCCCCTCCGTCAGGACGGTCCTCTTGAGCGGGGCGGGGGTGCAGGAGCCGGTGGCCTCGTGGCAGTGGGGGCCGGCCGGGAGCTTGTCCCTGGCGTGCTTGCGGGAGCGGTAGGAGGGCCGGCACCGCACCTCGGCCATGAGGTCGCACTTGATGAAGTAGAAAACCTCCTTGACGGGGCAGCGCTTCTCGGGGTCGAGGGCCAGCAGGCGCTGGAACATGCGCAGGGCGCTGTCCGTGAAGCGCCGCCACTGCGAGGGCAGCCCCGCCAGCCGCCCCTTCTGCCACCGCACAAACTCCTCGAAGAAGGCGTCGGACGCCACCGCCGCCTCCCAGGGGAAGTTCCCGGTGAGGACGCAGAAGATGAGCACCCCGAAAGCCCAGACATCGATGCTGGTGTCCACGGCGAAGCCCTCGGCCCGGCCGGCCTGGCACACCTCGGGCGCCGTGTAGGGGATGGTGCCGCTGATGCGCTTGACCCGGCAGCCCACCTTGCGGGTCATGCCGAAGTCGGCCAGTTTGACGCGGCGGCAGTCGCGGTCGAAGAGCAGCACGTTCTCCGGTTTGATGTCCCGGTGCACCAGGCTCTTGCTGTGCATGTAGTCGAGGGCCAGGCCCAGCTGCTGCACACAGCGCTTCACCAGCTCCTCGGGGAGCCCCACCTGCGGGGGGGACACGGCGTCAGCCACCTGCCGCCAGGTGGGGTCCCAGCCGGCCCGGGCACCCACACCTCTGCTGCCCAATGGTCGTGGGTGCTTTTATCTGGGTGCTCTGAGGCAGGGGATGGTGGTGGGTCTCAGGCTTCTTACAGGCTGGTTTGGGTTGGAAGGGACCTTAAGGATCATCCAGTTCCAACCCTGGCCCTGGGCAGGGACACCTTCCACTATCCCAGGTTGCTCCAAGCCCCAGCCATCCTGGCCCCGGACACTTCCAGGAATGTGGCAGCCACAACCTCCCCAGGGGAAGGATGATGGGTCGCAGGCCATCCTAGGGATGGGTGATGGATCTTAGGCCACCCAGGGGATGGGTGGTGGGTCCCACACCTGTTTGTAGGTGCTTGTGGTCAAGCCCAGCCCAGATAGGGGTGCCCAGTCCCCACACCTGCACCCTCTCCCACGTGGGCACAAAGCACAGGGGCAGCTTTGCCCAGCACCCTCTAAACCCTCACAGAGGCTCCCACGGGAGGTGCCGGGGTCCCACCTGAGGCGGGATGATGTCGAAGAGGTCCCCGCCGGGGGCGTACTCCTGAGCGAAGACGTAGCAGTCCTCGGTCTCGAAGACCACGTCAAAGACCTTGATGATGAAGGGGCTGGAGGAGAGCGTGTTGGTGATGCTGAACTCCCGCAGGAAGTTCTTCAGCTTCGTCTTGCTCTTGTTGACGAACTTCAGGGCCATCTTGGTGCCTGTGGAGGGCAGGGGACAGGAGTGAGCCCGTGGCTGGGACACGCCGGGCACCCCGCTCCCGGCACACGCCCCGCTCCCCTCCCCTCACCTGTGCTTTTGTGGGACACCAGGTCCACCTTGCCGTAGGTGCCCTTGCCGAGCTCGCGGATGAGGTCATAGTGCTTGGTGATGTCGGTGCCCGAGAGGGTGCGGATGGCCAGGGACTGCATGTCCTCGGTGATGAGGGGCACCCCGCAGCAGCCCAGCTTGCGCGACGGCTCCTGCTCAATCGAGCCCGCGCTCATGGTTGCGCTGCAAGGCAGAGGTGGCACTGCTTCCGTGGGGGCTGCAGCGCCATTGTGTGCCACCCCATCCCTCCCATCCATCCCATCCCATCCCATCCACCCCATCCATCCTATCCATCCCATCCATCCCATCCATCCCATCCATCCCATCCCATCCCGTCCTGTCCCTTCCCCAGGGCTCCTTGCAAAGGGGGATTGGGCTGCCAGGCTGGTTCTGAGCAGTCCCCACTGGGTGCCACCCCTCTGTCCCCAGTGGCCACCAACTCAGTGGAGGACATGCTCCAGCCTCCACGGGGGCTGCAGCTGTGTGGATATTTGGGGGCAAAGGGAGGGCTCAGGGCACGGCAGAGACATGGAGAGGAAGACAGGGACACGGACAGACACAAGGACACACATGGATACACACAGGGACACACACAGAGACACATTTCCTTGGGCCTGCTGTGTTCACAGCCACCGTGCAGGACAGGAGCTGTGGCCCTTTGGGGCTCCTCTCTGCTGCTGTGGCCCCCAATGGAGACCCCAAGAGCCAGCCCTGCCCGCTCCACTTCTGAACCTCCTCCAGAGCTGAGGCTCACACAGGATGGTGAAGCTCTGGAGCAGAACCAGGGCCATGCCACAGACACCAGGGGGACACAATGGCTCTGCAGCAAATCCCTCCTTCATATCTTTCCAAATATCCACCAGCACCAACTCCTGGCCTTCTCCAGCCAGGGTGCCAGACACTCTGCTGTGGAGAATCCCAGAATCCCAGACTGCTTTGGGGTTGGAAAGGACCTTAAAGACAATCTTGTTCCATGAGCAGGGACACCTCCCACTGTCCCAGGTGGCTCCAAGTTGCGTCCAACCTGGCCTGGGAGACTTTCAGGGCTGGGCCAGCCACAGCTTCTCTGGGCACCCTGTGCCAGGGCCTCCCCACCCTCCCAGGGAACAATTCCTTCCCAATATCCCATCCAGCCCTGCCCTCTGGCACTGGGAAGCCATTGCGCCTTGTCCTCTCATTCCAGGCTATTGTCCAAAGTCCCTCTCCAGATCTCCTGAAGCCCCTTTAGGCACTGAAATGGACTCTAAGTCTCCCCAGAGTCTTCTCTTTTCCAAGCTGAACAATCCAAATTCTCTCAGCTTTTCCTTGTAGCAGAGGTGTTCCATCCCAATAATCATCCTTGTGGCCTCCTCTGGACTTGCTCCAACATATCCATGTCTTTCCTGTGCTGGGGACCAGCAGCTGGATGCAGCATTCCCGGTGGGATCTCACCAAAGCAGAGCAGAGGCCAGCCCAGCCAGCAGCACATGGACCACAGCACTGACATTCCTCACTCCTGACAAACCAGGGATGGTTTTCTCTTCATTCTGACCATTCCCACGAGAAGATCCAAGCTCGGAGTCACCCACCACACCACCACAGCAGTGAAACCACCCCAGCATCTCCTCTGATGTCTTCAGGGCATTGCCTCACCCTCCATCACCCCACGAGCACAAACCCTGGGCAGCCAGGGACATGGGGAAGGCACTTGGTGGCTGCAGGTGGATGAGGATGGAAGAGAGAGCCCAGGTGGTGCCCATGGGCCTGCGACAGCAACCCCAAATAGTGCCAGACACCCCACAAAGCCCCTGCAGCACCCCACAGTCAGGATCACACACAAGGATCCTCCCAGCCCCTTCCCAACAAGGCTGAGTCGGATCTCCGACGTCTCCCTCCCTCCTTCCTTCCTTCCTTCCTTCTTTCCTTCCCCCCACTGTGCTGCCTGTCATCCCAAACCAAAGCTCAGCTTCTTCACTTATTATAGTTATATTTTTTCCCTGGGAAGTTGGGGAAAAAATAGAAAAGGAACTTCAACATCATGATGTTCCAAAAATGTAACAGTTTGACTCATAAGATCTCCGAAGCAGCTCATCTCCATAGTGTTTCATTGGCCCCCTGGCAGAGGAGCACCATCTCAGCGTCTGGGTGCTGGAGGTGGAGGTGGATCAGCAGCAGCTCGCTGGAGGCAGGACTGAGAACAGCCCCCAGCATCCTGCACGAAAGAATTCCGGCTACGCTTGGATTTACGATTGCGCTCATCAATGTCCCTTAATTAACCGGCGTTGAAATGCGATTATTCAAGTTGGGAAGGTTGGGTTTGAGGAAGAGCCCTGCTGGTTGGATGGCAGAGAGGAGGGGGAGGACTGGCAGCCTATGGAAGTGCTCTCCAAGTCAAGGGCTGTTTGCTTTTCCCCTTGGCTCAGCCTCTTGGGGTTTCCAGGTGTCTCCTTCCCAACCGGCAACCGAGGAACATCCATGGGGAGCGGGGATCCCGCCGAGTGCGGTCCCGTGCTGCGGCGTGGGCTGGCACAGCTGGCACCGGGATGCGCTGCCAGGGCCTGGGATGCGCCGGGATCCTGCCGCAGTGCCGGCGGCACGGCCAGCTCCGAGCAACACCCCCGGGGCTAGCGGGAACGCGGAGCCGCCACCCATCCCGGGAGAGGCCAAACAGCGGCGGTGACCAAAATACCGACGCGTCGAGGCCAAGGAAGGCGTAAAGGCAGAAGTTTTCATTAAAAATTGAGAGGCTTTTGAAAACATGTTGGGTTTGATGTGAGCAGCGAGGCGGGGCGGCAGCGGGAGGCAGCGGGAGCTCGGTTCCAGCTCTGTGCACTCCCAGGCAGGGATGCGGGAATAGCGGGACACGGAGGGATGGCAGTGCCGCTGCGGCAGGAGGTGCCACCAGCTTGGCGCGGCCAGGGTTGAGGTCCCACATCCGTCTGCAGCCAGGCCGGTCACACCAAGGCCCGCCAGTGCAGCCACGGGCCAGACCGGGCGGCTCCGGGGCCGCGGCGGGGCCTTTTCCCGGCAGCCCGGCTCCTGTCCCACCCCGAGGCCCTGGAGGAGAGCAGTCAGCTCTGCCCGAAGGAAGCCCAACCCACCCTCTCCAGCTCACTTGTTCCAGGTGTTCCCGAAGGCTCTTTCCCGAGCAGGGAGGAGGGCTGCGCATCCCGGCTGAGTCCTGGCAAAGCCCCCCGTGGCTCAAGATCCCGGGAATGACAAAGAGGCAGCGAAGCTGCTGACACGTGGCCCCGGGACCTGCCGCTCACCACAGGCAGTTCCTGCCGTCATCTCCGCATCCTGAGCCATTTCTCCTACTATTCAGACTAAAATTGTTCTGTGTTTAAGCTTCAGAACCGTTTATCTCATTGAGTGAGGAGGATAATCCACCCACCTCTTCCTTGCTCCCTGGCAGGTATTTATAGGCAGCCACTCGTCTCCCGTCGGCAGCTGCCGCTCCTCTCCCCAAACCTCCCGGCTCCATCCCCAGCACCGTGGAGCAGATCCCGGGAGGACATTATCCCATATCCAGAGCCCAGCATCCTGCCAGGAGCCGAGGCTGGCACCGACAATCCTGCCCCTGCCGGGGGGTGCTTTGCCCCGCTCTGGATCCCGCTCCGCCGCACGCCCCGCCCTGGGCACAGCGGCTCTGCCGATAACTAATTGCAAACTCATTAAGAGCTCATTGAGAGGAGCAGAGGCCGCCCGGGAGAGTTGCCCCAGGCTCCCGCAGAGGAGGCTGCTGGAGCAGCGGCTGCTTGGAAATTAAGAGGGAAAGGGGGAAAAAAAAAATCCCTCTGGCCACATCAGAGACTGACAGAAAAACAACCCGGTTATTGAGGGAGGTTACAGGAAAAGGGTTTGGGCTGAGCCCGATGCAGGGTTGAGCACCAGGGGCTGGGACTCGCACCATGGGCTGCTCTGGGGCAAGGAGCTGGGAAGATGAAGGGAAAATCTATGCAGGGCAAGGGCTCTGCAAGACCCAGATTCCTTTTTAAAGAGGGGAGAAATGTGAAATGCAGCAGTGGGATGGGCACAGGCCCACACTGCTCTGTCCCTTCACTTGGAAGAGCTTTGATTTCTCCTTTTCCCATCCCCAAACCCTGAGTTATGAGCAGGTTACATCGACTCCCACCCAAGCCCAGCAGGCTGGAGGCCAGGGCCTCCATCAGGAGGGAGCTCCCTCCCTCCACACCCCAACCAGCTTCCAAACCTGCCCTTTCCCCTGAACAACACACTGAGCCAGCAAAGTCACGCCCTGGGCCCTGCCAGAGCCATCCCCTCTCCCAGCTCTCCACGTGCCAGCACCACCCTGGTGTCCCTGGGACGAGGGGCCAGTGGTGCTTTGGCCGTGCCCCACGTTGAGCCGCTGCCTCCCAGTGCCCCATTCCATTTCCAGCCCCTGCCACCTCCATTCCTGCCTGACCCCGTTCCAGGGACATCCTCTCCTCTCCTCCAGGCCCCTGGGAGATGCACACCAGATATTAGCTGTGCTTCCCGGGGGCTGTGGCACACTGGAGCCCAGGGAGGGCTCGCAAAGGCACCTTGGCCTAACGAGGACAACGTGGCTGTGGGGGCAGGACGGGAATCTCGCCGGGGCTTGGAGCCACCATGGCCAGGCAGCCTCCAGCCAGGCCGGCCACCGCCTCCCACCTCACCCAAAGCAGCAAAGCAGGCAGAGGGAAAGGGTTCCTGCAGCCATGTGCCACCCCAGGGCCATCCAAAGCCACTGAGGACAAGCCGAGTGTGTCTGGGAGGTGGCTGGTCACACACGGCTCAGGGACATTGGCTGCTGGCAGTGGTTTGGGGACAGCCCCTCTGCCAGCATCCTGCAGCCCAGGAGGAGCAGCCACCCCAAAGAGGCCATGGATGGGGCACATCTCTGTGTCCAGCTGGCTCCACACCAGCGGGAGAGCACCGGGAAGCACTGGAGCACCACGGACACCACTGGAACCAGCACCAAACCTCCACCGAAGAACCTGCAGCAACTGGGACTCCCCAGTGCCCCCAGCTTAGGACGGAGTTGGCACTGAATTCCAAGTTATCCAGCAATTCCCATACCAACTCCTTGTCTAGACCAGAGCAGCCTGCTCAGCAGCAGGATTGTCTTCAGCAAAGCCAACGAATGCCCAGCCAGGCACGGGCTCCCAAGCCCGCAGGAGCTGCTCTCCCAGTGCAGATGTTGCAGCTGCAGGGCAGGGTCAGGCCCGGTCACACCCATCCGTGGTGTCCCCCGCTGCAGGAACCATCTTCCATCCTGGCCAGCAGCCTGTGACAAGCTTCCTCAGCCTTTGGTCCCAGGATTCAAGTTTCACAGGTTTGGGAAGAGCAAACAAAGCAGTGCCAGGACTCTCTCCTCCGACAGCTCCCCGGGGAGCCAGCACTCCTCCTTCCTGCCACCGTTCCCTGTGCCCTCTGCACTGCTTTCCCGGAGCTGCCAGCAGGATCTTCCCTGCCCTCATCCACACCGGGCTCTGTCCATCCCCAGTGACAGGACCTTGGCTGCCTTTCAGAGCTTCAGCCTCCCGGGCTTTGTGCTGCCGAGCACGATGGCTTCGTTAGGACCTCGGCTCCTCCAGCCTGCAGCTCCTCCCGCCTTTGCCGCCAGCACCGGGGATTTATGATTACTTCATTGTTTGATTGGTTTCATCAGCCTGTCATCATCTCCCTCCCAAAACTCTTCCGCCAGCGCCGGCAGCACCGCACGGTTGGGATCTGCAAAGAAAAACGCCCCGAGCGGCACCTGCCCGACCCCAGGGCAGGGCCGGCCGGCCCTCGGCCCCGCTCGCTCCTGGCGGCAGCAGGGACACGTCCCTCTGCCACAAACCCAGCCCTGACTCCGCTGCAAGGGGCTTTATGTGCCCCGTGCGGCCCGGGCATCGCCCCCAGCTCAGCCCCCGCCGGCTGGGATGCTCCCAGCAGGGCCGTGCTGTCCTCCCGCAGCACCCCGGGCAGGGCGCGGTGACACGGTGGCACTGGGCAGGTCGGGGCTTGGCACACGCACAGCCAGCCCCGACCTTTGCCTCCCCACGGGCAGCACCCCGATCTCCAGGACGGAGCGCTGCCGAGGCCGGGCCACGCTGTCCCCCGGGCCCGAGCTGTGCAGCGAGGCCGGACCGGCAGGAAAGTGGGTCACGCTCCCCCTTCCCCGCTGCAGCCGCGGAGACACCGGCGGCGGAGGGAGGCGGCCCCGCGCCCGCGGCCGGGGGACAGCAGGGGTGGAAGGGGAGATAGGGGAGGTGATGAGGGGACACAAGGAGACAGGAGGGGACGTGATGAAGGGACACGAGGGGAGACAAGGCGAGATGACGAGAGGAGATGACACGGGGAGATGACGAGGGGACAAGAGAGGACACGATGAGGAAAGACAATGAGGGGGAAAGAGGGGAGATGATGGACGGGGCATGAGGGGAGATGACAAGAGGACATGAAGGGAGGTGATAGGGACGACAGGAAGCTGGTGAAGGAGGACAAGGGGAGGTGAGGGAGCATGAGGAGAAACACGGGGAGATGAGATGGGGAGGTGATGAGGGGACACGGGGGGACACAATGAGGGGACACGAGGGGACACGGCCTGAGCTGCCCCCGAGGCCGCCTCTCCCTGCTCTCCCCTGTTCCCAGCTGCTTCCCAGTTCAGCGCACCCTTCCAGACCCCCCAAAGCCGCCGGGAGCCCCCGGGGACCAGCCCCGCGGCCCCAGCTCCGCTCGGTGTCTCTCACGCCCCTCCGNCCCCTCCCGCCCCTCCGTCCCCGCCCCTCCCCCTCGCCCCCCTGCCGTACCGGGGCCGCCCGGGGCGCAGGTGCCACCGGCCGCAGGAGGGACCCGGGCCGGGGGGGCGACCGATCCCGGGGGCAGCGCCCGCTCCGCGCGGTGCCCACCCCGCTCCATTCATCCCGGAGCGCCGGTCGTTCCGGGATGGGGGTTTTGTCCCCTCCCCGCGCCGT